>BMAV01015488.1:0-56307 GCA_019973955.1 Trichonephila inaurata madagascariensis
AAAATCCCCCGTGCCTTAAAACCCCCCTAAATTTTTTACAGAATTCTCCGAAAAAATTTTTTTCTACACCCCCAAAACCCACATTATATGTTTAAAGGGGTGAAAAAGGAAAAAAAAACCGTCCCATGTGTTATCTCGGGATGAAACTTTGGCTGCATTAGCTAAAGGGCCAGATCCCCAAACCTTAACCGGCGTTGTCGACTGCGGATTCGAGTCGTATTCCCAATTTTGTTCCGTCATCCCGCAGAAGGGCGGGATCCACTTTAAAAACGATCTTGAAACTCAAAGCCTTTTACATTGGCTTTTTGAAATTATTGGGGGTTGGTTGTCAATCAATTTTAAAAATACATCACTTCACCCCTTCACCAAATTACGGGGGTCCTTAAGAGTAGTTTTTTTGTTGTTTTTGGCGTTTTTAATAAACATTAAAAACTCACCCAAGAGGATTTTTAAAAAAAAAATTAAAATTTTTTTTTAAAAAAAAAATAACATAATTTTTTATTTTTATTTTCCTAAAATTTTTTCTAGAAAAACCCTTTGAAAAATTTTGGAAAAAATTTTCAAAAATACTACAAAAATATAATTTTTATTACAAAAGGGAAATTATAAATTTTTTTAAAAGGAAAATCCAAAAGAAGTAATTACGTCCCAATTTCGTTGTTAAAAAGGTTTACTGCCTCAACCCAATTAACTGAAAGTTTGATATACTATATTTGTGCGGGGAACGCGTAGGCCTGGGGTCAAGTTCCTGGTCTCTTGGCCTGCGTCCATAAATTTGGGAGTCAAGTGCCGCTAAAGACATCCATGTGGGGGGCGATCCCGTTAAATCTGTCCATAGCTCAAATGTTCTCTCGTTCGTGGGATGTGGTATTTGGGAGGTGGGGTTGGCAGCCCCGTGTCGTCAATCATTTGCCCCATGGTTAAAATTACGGGGGCCCGCCCCCAAAAAGCCTTGGAATAGCTGAACAGCGTAATGTTAATATTCATTCACTATATTTTTCTTAAAAAAAGGGGGGAATATCGATTTTTTAAATGGGATAAATGAAATTTAGAACAAAATGAAATTTTAAAAAAAAATAACTAGAAATATAAGAGCCAATTTTACTTATCGAACAGATTTCAAAAAATAGTGCAGATGTTTTTAATTAAATCCTATATTTAAAAAAAGTTTAAAAAAGGGAAATTGTGTAGAAAAAAGTAGGTTTTTAAAACGGAGGGAAATTTATGAAAAAAAAATTTTTCTCCCCCAAATTTTTTTTGTTGAATTAAAAATATTGAAGAAGGGGGATTAACACAATAAAAAAATAGAAGCAATGCAATTAAAAATCTGGGTAAAAAAAAGGGTGCTGTTTGGGGTGTCGTTTTAAACTTCTAGGGAAAAACAAAATTTGAAAATAAAAATTAATAGCATATTTAAATTTTTGTTTTATCTACTTAAATGGATGTTAACCCAGGTTACAGTTACATTTTTTGGTTTAATTTTTTTTGGATTTGGGGCAACAAAGGCCTTTTTTCCCTGTTTTTTTGTATTTTAAAACCAAAATTTAAATTTTTTTTGGGGATGAATTTTTTACTTACAACGACTACTTTTTTAAATTTTTAAAATTTTAATGATATTCATTTTTTTACCCCAAAAAAATTTTGGAAAAAATTCTTATGGAATTGTTTTTTCCCAAACATACACATAATTTTTATTGTCCCAAGGGCTATCACATCAAAAATTTAAAAATTTAAAAAAATCTTTTTAAAGTAAATTACTATTGTATTTGATTTTCACAGGAAATTTATTAATTTATCTTAAATAAAATTTTAATACAAAAAACATATAAGAATTTTTTTTTCTGGAATTATTGATCAAGACTTTTTAAAAAAATTTTTTTAAGTTAAAACCCCAAAAAGGAGGGAAAAAAATGCATTTTAAATTTTTAAAAACCCCGAAAACCAAAACCTTTTTTCCCTTTTTAACCCACCCTGGGAAGGGGAGAAGGGGGCCAAAGCCTGTCAGGGCTCAAATTTTCTCCCCGTGGGTGGGGGTGTGGAAGTTAATAAGGGCTTTTTACTAGTTTACGTGTCATCCTCATCAATTGATCATGGTTGAATTTTACGAGGTCCATCGCCAAAAGCCCATGAGTAGCTGAATAAAATGGCGTTGATCATCACTCACTCATTCCTATTGGGATCGATAAAATTTTACTCCCCAAATAATTGCTGTATGCGGATAATTCAATCAGCCGATTACCAATATACAGTTGAATGAATATTTATTAACATAACACTATAAAGTTACAAGAAAGCTCATGATGATGGACCAAGCAATTTTTATTCTTAGTTAAATGACGAGGACCAGCTCTTCGAAATAACGACTTCGAGTTTGACAGATTTCCCGTGCCTAGCCACTCTTGACAGCTGATCTTCAGTGATACTAGTCCTCAAACTCCTGACACGTGACAGTTTGCGATAGACGAGTGGCATAGGTATCGGATCGTGGCTTGCCTTGTCACGAGTTCGAGCCCAGTACCAGTAAAGACCGCCGTGTAAGGCAGCGATGCAGGTTAAATCTGTCAAGAGCTGAAACTTCCTCTCATTGGTGTGGTGTGGTAGTTAGGAGAGGGGTGCCAGCTCAGGTGTCATCCACGTCACTTGACCATGGTTCAAAAATACGTGGTCCATCCTCAAAAGCACTCGTGTAGCTGAACAGTGCGACTTTAATATTTAATCAATCAATCAACCTGACACCTGACCATGAGTTCGTCAAAAAATCCACTAGGCTACCACAGTTGATATATGTTGTAGATGGCTTCTTCAAAAGGGTTCTTTCTTCGAGATCCAAGAAAAAAAATCGAGTTATGTGCAAACATCATACTGGGCATCCAACTGTAATTTTACAGAAACTTCCACTCTGATTTGAAGCTTATACCTGATTTTTGTTATTGGAACCTTGGACCACAAAGCAATCTTTCGTCCCATATCTAAATAGTGAATGTAGCCTGATGGAAGTGGATGAGCTTGACTTGGGAGAAGTAAACTCTTGATTGGTTGACCGGAGAAATGGTACTATCTGGTTAGATGGCAGGGGAGAATGCTATAGTCTAATGTAAGGTCCTGAAGTCCTCGGGTTAGATGTTGGATGGAGAACATACATTGTGATTGGCTGATGATAATAAGTGAGTCACCTCTCTATTGACTGTACTGAATATAAGCAAATAAAGGGAAGTTTTTAAAACGGCTTTCCTGATGGGAAATACTAAAGTTGAAGAAAAAAAAAGGAAAATTTAGTGCTTCATTCACCAACAAGGTGAAGGATCGAAACGAAATTTAAAGTGAATATATGATTCTAGTGATTTGAAGCTTAATGTTTCCGAACTATATGTACCCAAATAGAGAATGTACCCAATACCGAAATCATTCAAAGGCTAATCAGAACGCTTGCTCTCATTTTCAGAAAACTTTGACAAATTTTTCGGCAATATATTTCCACCCGTGGAATTACGGACTTTTGCAACTAGATTGGCTTGACATCGACCCAGCCTCTCCACTTATGTCTTCTACTAATATTTTGTGCAGCTTTTAAAAAATTTCATTTTCTCACCAGCAAAATGAATTTTTTAAGTATATATAAATGCAGTATAAATTATATTTTTTTTTCATTTCAAACATTTTAATTTCCCCTGGGAAACAATAAATTTAGTAAACTTTTCTGAAATAAACAATAGGATGTCAGAGCCCGACAGTATTAGATGCTCCATGCAGCTCGTAAGAAAAAAATATGAAGCAATTTCAAAGTAAAATCGTTCTAAAATGTGAGGGTCTTTTAAAAAGCTTAAAAATAAAGAACACAAATGTGTGATATAGGTGGTTAAAATATACCTGCTGACTTCTCATCGGAAAGGTATCACAGACATAAATCACATTTAGAAAGAACTCTGCCCAGTATGAGTCCGCATATGCTTTTTAAAATTACTATGTGTGAAAATTTCTTCTTGGATGAAGGACACTGGAAAGGTTTCCACTGGAAGGTAACACATAGACCCCTCACCCCTCAAAGAGACTGATGAATGTTATTTCGGTCTTTAGACTCAAAGTCCTTGCATTGGTGCTTCACAAAATTATGCAGAGTGGGTTCTCAACTCAAGTGTCGATTGCATCACTGGACCACGGCACCAAATTATGAGGTCCTTAGCCAAAAGTCTTCTTGTTGCTTGTGCGTTGTTAATAAACATTCACTAACTCATCCAGAGAACATATAAGCAAACAGTAAAAGGTTTTTTTAAAAAATAACATAATTTGTATTTTTATTTTCTGAAAAAATTTCTTGGTAAACAAAGTAAAGCCTCTAAAACAATAATGAAATTACGAAAATGGAACAAAATATATAACAGTTTATTACTGACCAGTAAATATGAAGTTTTAAAAAATTCTGAATAGATGTAATTGCATAATATTTTCTGCTTCTAAAAATTTACTACAATAAATCACATGAACAAAAAGTTTGATTTACTATATTGGGCTAGCCGTGGTAGCCTAGTGGTCAAGTAACGGTATCGTGACCGGCGTGTCGTGAGTTCCAACCTAGTACCACTGAAGACCCATTGTGTAGGGGAATGATATACGATGAATAGGTCTTAGAGCTCAAACGTACTCCCGTTGGTTTGGTAGCTAAGAGAGGGGATGCCAGCTCAAGTGCCTTTCTTGTCACTTGACCGTAGTTTAAAATTACGGGGTCCTTCGCCAAAGCCCTGGAGTAGCTCAACAGTATGACGTTAATCTTCACTCAGCATACTATGCTTTCAAAATGAAGAATATCAGCTTTTATAATTGTAAAAATTAAATTTAGAACAGGAAGAAATATTAAAAAATAAATAGAAATATAAGTACTAATGATACTCATCGAACAGATTTAAAAAATTAGTATAGACTTTTTGTATTAAATCCCATATTTTAAAAATGGTGTAAAAGAACTTAGTTTTAAATCGGAGTAAGGGATGTAAAGAATAATATTTGGTCCCGCTTTATTGATGACATTAAAAATATTGGAGATGTTATTACCCCAAATAATGAAGTACAAGCAATGCTATTGAGAATGCAGATAAAAGTGGAGTGCTGTTAAGATGTAGGTCAAACCACAAGGGCAGAAAAAATTGAAATATAATAATTATTAGTATATTTGAATTATGTATATCAGCATGAAAATGATTTGTATCTGCAGTTACAGTTACACTTATGGTAACAGTTACAGATTTTGTGGAATATGGAGCAACAAAGGCTATTTTTTCCGATGGGTGTATGTATTTTATAAACCAAATGTAGAATTTTGTTAAGGTGAATTTTGTTTTTACTTTTTTTTAATAATACGCCGCTATCTTTCAGCGAAATTCAAAGCTTTTGCATCATTTAAGGGGGTTCTCCGATGTGATGGGCTCAAAAAATCAAAAAAAAATTATTTCATAAATTGCTTTTTCACACGTCTAGAATACAGTGGTAAATTGATTTTAAAATTCAAAATCGTTATAAAGAAGCAGGTGTTAGAAGAAAATCTGTTCGTTGCACGAAATCGGATTTAAGGCGTTTTTCTCAAAAGTATATTTTTCAAAATTTCTTTCATCATATCTCAATAACGGTTTACAGAATAACTTCAGATTTATAAGGTACACCCAGGTACCAATATATGCAGCAAATGAACCACGATCATCCCAAAATTCAAAATATTTTTATTTTTTATAACAAAAACATAACAAAGAAACCCATTAAATTCTAAACTTTTTTTTTCAGAGGTCTACCAAAAATGCAATTTATGATATTTTCAATTGGCTAAGTTCTTTCTGTGAATTTAAGTTTATAAATTAAAATACCGTATTTTTTATTTCAAATAAGTCAACCAGCCTGAATCCTGAAGCAAGTGAGAGTTCATTTTTTCGAGGAGGGTATGTTCAGAGCACCATAACTCACGATCTATTGGATATATTTCGCTAAACATTTATATACATACTGTTAAAATACATATAAAAAAATGATTAAAACGTAAACTTATATCATTGTACTTGTCCAGAAAAAAATTTCCTAAAAATGCTTAAAAAACAGGCCGTCACATGGGTAAACCCCTTAATTTAAATTTTAATCGAGGAAGCATGTGGTCCAAACCGCACACTAGTAAAAAATAATTTGATTTTAAATTAAATTTTCAAATGTGTCAAAGATGTTTTATTACAATCAGTATATTTCTGAATTTTTAAATAGACAAGATATTTTTTTCACCTTATAAAATACCCGGGAAAAACTACAGAGGAAATTGTTTATCCAAGCATCCACATAATTTCTTTTTGTGTAGACTATGGCATCACAATTAAAATTTAAAAACTCGTTAAGTAAATACTACTCTCATTGAGTTTTGCAGGAAATTTATTGTTCATTTTAAATAATATTTCAAACCGAAAACTTTTTGAGACTTTGTCACTTTCTAGACATAGGTAATCAGGACTTAAAAAAATATTTTTGATTCAGGCGAAAATTCAATGAGATCAAATAAATGCGTTTCCAATTTTTTCAAAAATATCCCGGTGGATTGATTGATTGATTGAATATTAACGTCGCACTGTTAAGCTACACGAGGCCTTTTGGTGATGGATCACGTAATTTTGAACCACGGTCAAGTGACGTGGACGATACTTGAGCTGGCACCCCCCTTTCCCTCTGGCATGATTTGCCATAGGGATGTAAATGAAAACGAACGTGTAAGCTATTATAATTCCGTAATTTTTAAGAGTTTAGAGTTTTCAAAATTTGTACGGTTATTCAAAAGTATATAAAGAATAATTTAGGCTAAAAAATTAGATCTGATATTTTACCGATTTTTGTCATTTGAATCCTACTGTTTTCCTTTATTTTTGTTCAAAATTATCAAATCCGTCTCCAACAGCACTTAAAAACCTCAGAATCTGAGGTAAATAAAAATTTAATCAAATATTAATAATTTTCGAACACGCGAAGCCAAGAAGTAGCGAATCAGCACATGGAAAATGAAATCTCAATGAAATATCCTAAAAAGAATATATGTATTGGTACTATAATGATTTATAGCTCTATTTTGGATATAGAAATAAAATCATATCTCGACTCACGATTGGAAATTGTAGTTTGAAAATAATTTACTCCATTTTATATGAAAACCAGCTTTTGCTGTCATAGACGAACGATACGTGTGTGTGATTGAGTTTCTTTTATTCAACTCTCTCCTACTATTATAACTCACACTCTCTATTTATATATTTATTTATTTACTTATCTTGGTGCAATTTTGAATTCTTAATAAAATGCATTTTATTCATCCACTCCAATTCAAATACATTTTTTAAATTTGAATTGGATGACACTTGCTGATAATAATACAGTTATTTAAAATATTAATTCATTACCTTTATTTAATTAATGAATAAATACTAACAAACAAAAATAATAGTCTAACACCATACATAAAATGGAAAATAGCTTTTTGTGTTCCTGTAGCGTAATGGATAGCGCGTTGCAGTTCTAATCAAAAGTCGTGAGTTACATTCCTACCGGGGATGCCCAAATTTCTAAAAATGTGAGTTTTGAATAAATAAATAGTATCAAACAAAAATAATAGTCACACCGAATGGAAAATTGCTTTCTATTTTGCCACTTAATATAGATAATCTGCCATATGTATGTAAATATTTATATTAATTGTAATTATTTAATAAAAAGCATAAAATTTTAAAAATTTATTAAATAATAAAATTTTTCTCTATTGACTTTAGTAGGAATAGACATAATTTTTTTATATTACTTTTTACGTTTCAAACACGAAAAAAATATAATTTGAAGCATATTGCCTTGAAGATATATTTCAGATATTGACTTTTTATATTTGCATATTATATCTTCCAGCCCAAAAAAAACCGACGGGAGAGCTATTAAAATTATTTCATTACCAAGGTAATACAATATTGATTTTCAAAAATTATTACGATTTAAAAGGATTAAAAATGAATATTTAAACTTTTAGGTTACGAAATTAAAATGAAAACCCAGTTAATACTTTATTTATTTAAACAAAATCTTTTAATAAATCTAATAAATCTAATGTTTATATTTTATGCATATTTTTGAGAAATCAACTTTATGCTTCCTTATAGTATAAATAAGGAATTATTACGTAAATGCATGTATATTTGAAGTAACCTTTGACCCAAATTCAAGAAAATTAGTGTCTTCTTTATGTGAAGAAAATCTTTATAATACTTACATTGAATTTTATAGGTTTCCTTTCTGATATAAATGAAGTTGCTTCTAAAAAATTACTCCTCTGAAGGAGCAAAAAGTGCAGAAAACTATCTACTTGCACAGTTTATAGAAACTTAGATAAAAGGAAACTTCGGACGTCAATATTGCTAAGGTAAATTAAGTTCGAAAATAAGTTTCAATTATTGAAAAAAGATGCATATGAATTTTCTTACGGGCAATATAATTGGCAGTTATTACGCAAGAACAAGAAATATTAAAACTAAAAAAACAAAAAATTCTTATTCATTTAAAATTAAAAATAGCTTTATATTCATATCTTTTTTTCTATGCGCATACACTTAAGAATGTAATAACTTAGAGTTATTACTTCAAGCTTAAACGCGTAAAGTTTAAAGCAAAAATCTCAACTTATAAATTCATACACAATTATATAATTTTAGTGAATTCTAAATTTACTTTAATTGTTGTATTTATGAATTTTCATAATTACTTGAAGAAGAATATTAAAAATATTGTTACGCTTTCAAGAATAAAGCTGTTCTGGATTTTAAAAATCTAAATATATAATAACAAAATAAAATAATACACTTTACTTTAAAAAATATTTACTCAAATTTTTTAAATGCATTTGTGAAGAAAACCTTATCGTTCAAAATACCACACATATATTTGTAATAATATTTTAAATTATAAAATTTTACCTTATTTAAGGTTTTTTTCATTTTTAGGAATTATTCATGGACACCCTGGAATACATAAAAGTATATATGTAGTAACACAAAATAAAATTGATAAGTTTATTAAAAATATCATCGCGCGAGTAATACATAACAATTTTGACTACAATATTAAAAAACTGTATATGTTTAATATTAGGGAAAATTTCATCAACCCAGATTTCATATAATTAAAAATTAATATGTTTATCTCTTACAAAAAACCGGTATATCAGTCTGATTTTCAATAACAAAAAATAATTTTGATACTATATTTGTTCAAAACACTTTTGAAAACCATGCATGATAAAAAGTAAATTTCTCGGTTTCAAAATACACTACTTAGAAATATTTCTAAAAAGGGATATTTTCCATATGAGTGTTTTTCTTCACACACACACAAAAAAAACTTTCTTTTTTTCACGTATTCCTTTATATTTGTTATGTGGCTCTCAATAAGCAGCAAATATTGTTTCATACGAAATATCAGCGAAATTGGAAAAACTTCATTGTATTTTAATTTAAAAAAACTTCCATTTACTTTTGCCATATTAGGATACTTTGACTATGTATATTTTAATGTTAGAAATTTGCACCCGGAAAAGTTTCACAAACACAAATTACATTTAGAAGGAATTCTGCCTAGTATGTGTCAGCATATGCGTTTTAAGATTACATCTTTGCGAAAATTTCTTCTTGCAGGAAGGACACTGGAAAGATTTCTCTCCAGTATGTGTCCGCATATGAACATTAAGATCAGGTGACGTTGTAAAACGTTTTTCACATACAGTACACCGGAAATGTTTATCTCCAGTATGTCTTTGCATATGAACGTTAAAATGTGATGAACGTGAAAACCTTTTCTGACACACATTACACTGGAAAGGTTTCTCTCCAGTGTGAGTGCGCATATGAACGTTAAGATGTGATGAATGTGGAAATCTTTCATTAATAATTTACACTGGAAAGGTTTCTCTCCAGTGTGAGTGCGCATATGAACGTTAAGATGTGATGAATGTGAAAACCTTTTCTCACACACTTTACACTGGAAAGGTTTCTCTCCAGTGTGAGTGCGCATATGAACGTTAAGATGTGATGAAATTGAAAACCTTTTCTCACACACATTACACTGGAAAGGTTTCTCTCCAGTGTGTGTGCGCATATGCCGAAGAAGCCCATTTGCACATGAAAACGCTTTCTTACAAACACAACACGGGACAGACTTATCTTCAGCTTTTCTTACGATTATGCCTCTTCTGTTGCTCCTCTTTGATATAAACATTGTGTTTACTTTTTCCATTTAGGAAATTATCTCCGGTGCTTACACATTGTGTTTTAAAAAAACAAACTTTTCGTTAAATGTTTTGAAGCATTTTTTGCAGTAAATTTTATCATAAAGAGGTTTACCATTGAGAGGGAGAAAATTATTATTTTCAGTTAGTTGGTTAGAGTTCATAGAAGTTTCAGGAAAGTTAAAACCCGAGTTAATGGAATCAAATTTAAAAACTTCCTTTTTCGAATCAATGCTTTCAGATTTATTTTCACTACTTATGCTAACATTCACATCAAAGCGTTCATTTTGGAGAACTAATGGTTCGCCTTCAGGATTAAATGAATTTAACTCAGATAGAATTGTACCCTCAAATTGAGAAGCAAAGTTTTCTGAATTCTCATCATTATCCTGGGAATTTATTCCAAGTAGACAGTCGAGTGCAGTTAGTATACAATGTCCAACCACGGAGATATTAACTGAATCTTCCTTTTCAATTTCTTTCACTTCCCTATTTACTCTGCTAAATTCATTGTACTCATGACCTCGAATTGTTATAACGTCTTGAAAATTATTCTGCCATTTTAAAGAAGATTGCGTAAAGAGTTTGCTTGCATTGGATACTTGAACTTGAGTCCATTTATCTTGCATAAGTAGACTGCAATTATTCGCAGCGCTCTGTGATAGGTATTTCAAAATTTCTTCGTAGGCTTGTGGCCGGAATTCATTTCGGACACTTTCAAATGCATTTGTACGTCTTGTCGAAATTGGTTCCAAAGTAATAAAAGTCTTTTCTAAATCATTTTCAGTGTCTCGTCCGTATTCATTTAAAACGATTTTATCATCCATACTGTGTTAAAATTTGCTTTCTTCAGAGGTATAGACGTCAAATTCCGCTTAATATTTAATAACTCTTATAGTAAATATAAAGTCGATATTTTTCTAAAGTTTTGTGTGTTTCTTCTAGAGCAATTGGCCTGGGAACTTATTAAAAGTAACTTCTGACATAAAGATAAGATGACAAGTTATAAAATATTCCTAATTTCTTGGAGATGATGATGATGATGAGTTTGGTGTTTTATGGCGCAAGAGCCAGTTTTGGCTATACTGGTCCAAACATTAATAGGTCTGTGGTCTGGACGGGAAAAGAAGAAAAAGAGAAATCGGATGACAAGATGGAGGGTCGAAAATAGAGAAGGGATCACTGGGGTACCCAGCGGTCGTGATACACGTGTTTACCAAAGATAGTAAACCCCTTGGGAAAAGGAAAACATCACTAGAGTACCTCGAGATTGTGACACCCGTACCCACCTAAAGAAGGTGATCCCCTTGAGGGGGTTGTTTTTTGGAGAATATAAACGTAAAAAAATTGACCTGTGGAATTAATTAAATCATGATCATTTTAAGGCTTAGTCGAAAATAAGTCGATTCCACCATTGTTTCGATGTCCTGGGCCCGAGCCCAATTAACCAGTGTGTTAAAACACCCCTGAATTTTACAAAATTCTCCGAAAAGAAGCTTTTTGCTACACATTGTTAACTTACATTATTTGCTTAGGGGTGTAAAATTATTCGTGAAAAGAAAACAAATCATAGTACATTCCATGTGTTAGCTCGGATGACACTTTTGGCTGCATTAGCCTAATGATCAGATCGACCAAACTCTTAACTGGCGTTGTCGACTCGCAGATTCGAGTTGTATTACTAATGATGATCCGTCATCCCGCAGAAGGGCTGATGCACGTTAAATCGATCTTGAGTCTCAAAGTTCATGAGATTGAGTCAAGTGCCGCTAAAGACATGCCATGTAGTGGAGCGATGCACGTTAAATCTGTCCATAGCTCAAATGTTCTCTCGTTCGTGGGATGTGGTAGTTAGGAAAGTGGGGTGGCAGCTCCCGTGTCGTCCTAGTCACTCGACCATGGTTCAGAATTACGAGGTCAGCCACCAAAAGCCTTGGAATAGCTGAACAGTGTGATGTTAAAATTCATTCACTATATTGTGCTTACAAAATGGGGAATATTGACTTTTTAATTGAAATAAATGAAATTTAGAACAAAATGAAATATTAAAAAATAACTAGAAATATAAGAGCCAATTTTACTCATCGAACAGATTTCAAAAAATAGTGCAGACGTTTTTAATTAAATCCTATATTTTAAAAATCGTTTAAAAAGTAAAGTTGTGTAGAAAAAGTAAGTTTAAAGAGGAGGAATTGATATGAAGAATAAAATTTCCTCCCGCTTTTTATTGTTGAATTAAAAGTATTGAAGAAGTGAATTAACACAGTAATGAAATAGAAGCAATGCAATTAAAATCTGGGTAAAAATGAGTGCTGCTTAGATGTAGTTCAAACTACAAGGGCAGCACAAATTGAAATATAATAATTAGTAGCATATTTAAATTATGTATGTATCTACTTAAATGATGTGTATCTACGATTACATTTACATTTATGGTTACAGTTTTTGTGGAATATGGAGCAACAAAGGCCTTTTTTCCCGCTGTGTATCTGTATTTTATAAACCAAATATAGAATTTTGTTAAGATGAATTTTTTTACTACAACGACTATTTTTTAATTTTAAATTGTAATGATATTCATTTTTCACCTTAAAATATACGGAAAAAACTTCTTATGGAATTGTTTATCCAATCATACACATAATTTCTTATTGTCTAGCACTATCACATCAAAATTAAAATTTAAAATCTCGTAAAGTAAACACTATTGTCTTTGATTTTCACAGGAAATTTATTGTTCATCTTAAATAATATTTCATACACAAAACCTTATAAGACTTCGTTATTTTCTGGAATTATTGATAAAGACTTTAAAAAATATTTTTGATAGAAGTGGAAATCCAAAGAGGTATAATAATAGCATTTCCAAATTTTTCAAATATACCCCAAAACAACAACCCCAAAGTTTTATCCTTTCCATTCGAATCGACCCGCCGTGTAGTTGGGTAGCGATGCGCGTTAAATCTGTCGAAGCTCAAATTTTCTCCCGTTGGTGTGGTGTGGAAGTTAATAAGCTGGTGTACTAGCTGACGTGTCATCCTCATCAATTGATCATGGTTCAATCTTACGATGTCCATAGCCAAAAGCCCATGAGTAGCTGAATAAAATGACGTTGATATTCACTCACTCATTCCTATGGGGTTTGACATAATTTTACTCCCCAAATAATTGCTGTATGCGGATTATTCAATCAGCCGATTACCAATATGCAGTTGAATGAATATTTATTAACATCACACTATAAAGTAACAAGAAAGCTCATGAAGATGGACCAAGCAATTTTTATACTTAGTTAAATGACGAGGACCAGCTCTTCGAAATTACGATACCACGCGACCGGAACAACTTTCAGTTTGACAGATATCCCGTGCCTAGCCGCTCTTGACAGCTGATCTTCAGTGATACTAGGCCTCAAACTCCTGACACGTGACAGGCTGCGATAGACGAGTGGCATAGGTATCGGATCGTGGCTTGCCTTGTCACGAGTTCGAGCCCAGTACCACTAAAGTCCCGCCGTGTAGGGCAGCGATGCAGGTTAAATCTGTCGAGAGCTGGAAGGTCCTCTCATTGTTGTGGTGTGGTAGTTAGGAGAGGGAGTGCCAGCTCAGGTATCGTCCACGTCACTTGACCATGGTTCAAAATTACGAGGTCCATCCCCAAAAGCCCTCGTGTAGCTGAACAGTGCGACTTTAATATTCAATCTATCAATCAACCTGACACCTGACCATGAGTTCGTCAAAAATCCACTAGGCTACCACAGTTGAAAAATGTTGTAGATGGATTCTTCAAAAGTGTTCGTGATCCAAGAAACAAAACGAGTAATGAGGTAACATTATATTGGGCATCCAACTGAAATATTACAGAAATTTTCACTCTGGTTTGAAGCTTATGCGCTGATTTTTGTTATTGGAACATGGACCTCAAAGCGATCTTCCATCCAATATCTAAATAGTGAATGTGGCCTGATGGAAGTGGATGAACTTGACTGGAGAAAAGGAGACTCTTGATTGGATGACCGGAGAAATGGTACTGTCTGGTTGGATGGAAGTGTAGGACGCAATAGTCTATTGTTAGGTCCTGAAGTTTTTGGGTTAGATGTAGGATGGAGAAGATGCATTGTGATTGGCTGATTTAAATGAGTGAGTCACCTCTCTATTGACTGTACTGAAGTCAAGCGAATAAAGGGAAAGTTTTTAAGACGGCTTGCCTGGTGGGAAAAATTAAAGTTTAAGAAAAAATAAATGAAAATTTAGTGTTTTATTCACCAACAAGGTGAATGATCGAAACGAATTTAAGGTGGATTATAGGAGTCTAGTGATTTAAAGCTTACTTTTTCAGAACTATATGGACCGAAATACCGAACTAACAAATAGATAACAAAAGCTAATCAGAACGCTTGCTCTCCCTTTCTAAGAACTTTGGCAAATTTTTCTGCAATAGTTTTCCTCCCATGGAACTACGGACTTTTGCAACAGCTGGATTGGCTGGACCTCACCCCACCCTCTCCACTTATGTCTGCTACTGCTATTTTTGTAGCTTTTAAAAAAGCTTTTATTTTCTCAACAGCAAAATAAATATTTTAAATATATAAATGCAGCAAATTATTTATTTCATTTTAAACATTTTAATTCAAGAGAGCAAGACATTGAAGAACTTGAGTCTTTAAGCCCAGTTCAATCAGAAGATCGAATGACGGTTGGGAATTTGACAGAAGGTCTCATTTTAATTGAAAATAGTTACAAATTTTAGGAAATACAGACTCCGATGAAGTATTTTTTCATCAAAACTAGGAATAAAAAAGAAATTGACATGTTACGAGGAAATTTTGCGGAAGCAAAAAAAAATCTTTGATAGATTCTTTGTTAGATTTTATGAAGCTTTCTACATTAAAATAACTTTGATGTACGATTTTGTGTTATTTAAGATATTATTAAATATTTTTTTTCTATATTACTATTTTTCATCTCCGGTTCCAATTAAAAATACTTTATATGCGAAGATATACCCCGACATACGTGGTTATCACTCAATCCCACTTATTGCATAAGTTCGAGATATTTCTGTATATGATGTCTTAGTTCTGACGCTCCACTGAATTTGCATCTATTGATTCATTCCTTTGAAATAAAAAAAATTGTTTAATAGATTCACTTAATATTTTTATAAGTATTTTTAAGCCCTGATTAAATTTTGACGGATTCATTAACATATATTACCTTTTTTAGATCATTTAATGTTTGTAATAGACAGTACCGTATTTTGCTGTATATAATCCGTGGATTATGAGTTTAAAAAGTTTCAAATTTCGTTGAGCGTATTATATGCTGCCGCGGATAATGTGATAACAAAAACATTCTTCATCAGAAAAGCTTACAATAAAGTTTTGAAAGAAATACCATTTATGTCTTATAAAATAAATAACACATGGCGCTGATGGTGAGCTTTTGCGACTCGGCTGACGTATTTCAGATACAATCAGTTTTGTCCAATTACGTTAAAAAACGAATTCGATTCCTCGGAAAGATATTACAGTTGCTAGCGTTATTTCGCATTTTGTCTTGACCTCCAGCTACTTGGTCCTGAAAATATTGTCACGTAGATCCGGGTTCAAAAGTTTTATGCAAAACAGTCACAAAGAAAAATAATAGTTCTTTAAGAGCGATGCGAATTTATTTGGAAATCCAATTCTTTAAATATAGGATTCCGCAGAAATATTTACAGAGTAAATCTCCGAAGGTCTTCACACCTTCTCAACAGCAATCAAACACAATTATCAGTGTTTACAATACACGTAGGTAAAATATTATTCACAAGAACAGCCGAGCTAATCGGTAAACAAAATAATGCTCACTAATCGCTGGTTGAATCAAGACTGACTCTTGCGGCTCTAACATCGCTCTACTTGTAAACCCTAGTCCCAAACTCGCTAACATGGTCGCCAATGACGCCAACGTGGCTCTATCGCCAAGATTTCACCAAGTTCTCATTGAATCGCCACTATAACGTGAGGGACGGCGTTTGCTTGCGAATATTACAATTTTAAATTAAATATAACATAGAGTAATATAAATGCTTTACACATCCAAATACAAATTATTTACACTATTTACAAAAAATTTGTAACAATATTCAAGTTCATATATCGTCATGTTGAAACGGAAACGTGTAATTTACATGGCTGAACTAAAAGTTACAGATAAGGCTACCGAAGTAGGAAATCGGGAAACTCTTACTAGATTGTTTAACGTTTACGATTCAAATATTCAATTGTGGAGAAAAACAAGACTAATTTTTAAAAATGCGATCCAACGCTTTTGAATTATGGACTCGATGAAGAAACTCTTAGAGAACGTTATAAACGCTCTGAAGTGCGCACCTGCATCTAATACATGTAGGACTGACAAAGGAATTACAGCCTTTAGACGTCGGACTCACCAGATATTTTAATCGGAATTTCAGAAATTATGGAAAGAATGGATGCCCGATTTTAGAAAAGAATTTTACAAAAAATTTTTTTTGCAAAATTTATTACTTACAATTTTAATTATATTGTGTATTCTTTTTTTTAATTTTTCTGACACTACATTATAGGCAGTATATATTTTGGATTATTCACCGTAAAAATTGCCGCGGATTATACGGTGCTGCGGACTATGGAACGTTTTTTTTATTTTTTTTCCCTCCAAAAAAGGCTTGGCGGATAATACACCGCTGCGGATTATATACAGGAAAATACGGCAATCGGAAAATTAAGCAGTACTTTTTCACTTATACATAAAAATATCAGTAAAATAGATAACCAGTTTAAAAACATATTACAATTTTATATTTATAAGAACTCGCTCAATTCATGTCACTTTATTATATGTTCTTCCATATACAATTTACGTGAGAAACATTTGTTGCAGACAATACATCGAAATAGCTTTTCTTCAGTATGTTTTGGCAAGTAACGTTTGATACTACTTGTGTAAGTACTTGTATATAGATTCAAGACATTTATGCAGTTCCCTTGGCTTTTCTAAAGGTGTTAAGTTTTGGTGATTTCCACAATCAATTACAACTGAAATATAAACGTGTCATATGGCTTAAGGAGAAACAATCATAAATACTTAACTAATAGCTCATAGTAAATAATTTGAACAAATTTAAAATACTGAACACCTAATTGTTTCTAATTAATAAGCAATAAAATACTAAAAAACCTAAACAATTAAAAATACTTAACTAATAGCTCATATAGTAAATCATTTGAACAAATTTAAAATACTGAACACCTAATTATTTCTAATTAATAAGCAATAATATTCTAAAAAAACAACCTAAGTCAAAAATGTATTTCTGAGTGATACAATATGAAATATTACAAATAATTCTTATTTTCAACAACAAGAAGAAAAGATGTCAATGTTTGATATGGATTAACACATGTCTGTTATGATCCGATTTTGAAGCAAATCTTTTGTGTTGCAACCATACGGTTTTTCACTAGTGTGTCTCAAGACATAACACTTAAGATTCGCTTTATGCCATGTAGTATGTATAACATTCTGCTTACGCGCAATATTTTTGGCAACCAAAGCACATGGACATGAAATATTACAATTATAAAACTAAAAATAACTTATTCATTTAAAATGTCTGAAATAATAAATAATTCAATTTCATATCTTTTGTTTTCTATGCCCATACATTTAAGAATGTTATAACTTAGAATTTTTAATTTTAGGGAGCCCTTCAAATGAATTTTTATAAAATTATCAATTTTCTTTTCTTTTTATATATATATATTTCTAAAAGTTTAAATATTTCTGTTTAATATATATAATATGAGGAAACACGGTAAATAGAAGTATTTTTACTTTTTTAATTAAAGCTACTTGACGCGCATCAAATGAGATTTGCTGGAGCATCTGTGTTTCCCTTTGCATAAATTCCTGATGAGTGCAAATTCATATGATGCTCAAGTGGAAAAATTTGACAAAATTGGGATTATCCAAAAGTGTATGGGTACACATTTTTTGGATCTTGAAAACGAAAAAGGAAAAAAATTTAATTGATGCAAAACGCCAAGGTGGTCGTAACCGTCTCACCGACATTTTAATATCAAAAATTCAAAGATATTATTGTATGGCTATTAGAAATATTATCATTGATCTTCACAACATGAAAACTTCTGTTTGGGTCATTTATTTTCATCATCTGTTTTCAAACGAGAACCCTCAACATATACTGTCTCCCACGGTATAAATGCCAAGTTTAACTTTCAAATGACAGAAGCTGAATGTAACGAAAGTCACTTTAATCATAAACACATACACACGTGCTATACACAATAATGTATTAAATGAAGCCAAATTTTAGAGATCTAGGTGATCCTATGATATTAAGAAAATTTTTATATGGAAAGAGTCAGAACCTAAATGAATCAGTTATTAGCACCATAGGGTCAGTGATTCCAAGATCTACATTTGTGGAATTAAAAACTATAAAATATTAGGGGTCAGTATGGCTATTGTCGCTTCGATATGGTACATGTTGAAAACTTAATAATCTTAAAACATTCTGATATTGAGCCAAGATATAACAGTGTGCCATGCTTCAAAAATATAAATGTAAGTAGAATTCAGGAAGCCCAACGAAAGTATATTGACATTCCAAAAAAAGGTAAAAATGTTAAAACTAATGAAAAAAAGGAAAATTATAGAAGAGTCTGTTTTGCATGACAGAGAGTAAAAAAAAGGCTTTATATGATTCTAAAATTACTACAAAAAGTAAGCGATCAAAAAAATTACAAATTTTTACTTTAAAGCCGATTTTCTCAAAATGCAATATTTTTCACTTAATGTACCTTTTTCTCAAATTTTCAGTAAGCAGAATTTTAATATGTATACACCTTTTAACGGAGAGAATTAGATATATCTACTAAACCTTTTTAGATATGACTTGTTTAAAATAAGATTTAGGGAAAAATATTCATCTTTAATTTAATTTTTAACAAAAATACAAAACCCTTTCGTTAAATTTTTTGTGATAGTACAGATAACCAACAGTAAAACTTTTATCTATGCGAACTAAGAAGTTTTTGAGAAAAAGGTACATAAACATACGCAATTTAACATGGGCCCCTATGGACGTGCCGGACCTCCTTTAGTTTAAGCACATAAAGTTTAAAGCTAAAACATCGATTTAGAAATTCGTACGCAAGTGATATAAATTTTATAAAATATCAATTCGATTTAATTCTTCTATTTGAGGATTTCCATAATTAGTTTCAGAATGATTTTAAAAATTTTTAAGTCTTCAAAGATGAAGCAGTTCTGGATTTAAAAAAGAGAAATATAATAACTAAAAAAACATATCATTGCTTTAAAAAATTATTTACACATTCATCTTCCATTTAAATTCTGTTGAGAAGAATATTATTTTCGATCCAACTTCAATATTTAGAATAGTTTTTTTTAAATTATATATTTTACCTTATTTGTGGTTTCCTTCATTTTTATAAATTATTCAATGACAACCCCAAAAATACATGAATATGCTTAGCAAGATATGCTATACGGGAAAAATTTTTTGTCACACTTATTACACTGGAAACGTTTCTGTCCAGTGTGTTTGACCATATATGTCTTAAGATAATCTTGTCTTCAAATTTTTGAAGGGATAAATTCTATTAGAGTGTTTTGCTGTAGAGTAAACTTGAATGAACATCACTCGTTTTGGGTTTGTAACGCTAATTCGGCTTTTTTCTTCTTGAGTCGGAAATCCCGCTCGTACAAGGTCGTGAGCGACATACGCTCCGTTAAAAGTAAAAGGAGAGACGTTTCCCCCTCTCCCCACTACTATGAAACGTCGTAGTTTGTTCCCCTACCAATACGCCTTAAAAGTAAAGTTCCTAGCTTCGATCTAAGTGGGGCTCCTCCCCCTACCACCGTTTTCTACAAAATTGAATGTGGGATTTTTTCTAATCCTAGTTGAATTTCTGACGGCTCACGCGTTCCTTCTGTAACATAACCTCTGGTTCTTTGACGGCCAAGATTAGTGGCAAATATTTTCCAACCCAAATCCAAGAATTTAAATGAAAGTATAGATGCAAATAAGATAGCCTTTAAAAGGACAGAAGTTTTAGTAAGCGGGATGGCAATTTAGAGAAAGTTCTGTTAGAAAAAGATAGAATTGTAATTTGACGGCTTACCAAGGAATCACGGATATCTAGCCATTACTACAAAGTGCATACTATTGCACTTGAGCCCAACAGCCTATCTAAAGGTGTTTGAACCGTTGCGTGGAATTCAAGGTAGGAAGACTATTTTCCGAATTCGTAATATTATTAGTATTGAGAGAAGGCGGATAATTTAATTATTTAGATAAGTGATCCAATTGCGCGATCTGTTTCAGTTACGGCTACGTGTTTTGGTTTATTCTCACTTAATATAAGTTTGTTCAATATATAAGTAATTTAAGTTAAACTCTTAATAAAGTCATATTAAGAATTCTAAAATGTCTCTTCATTTCGAGAATCCCACACCTCTAACTTACGCTGACCCACAAAGATATGGTCGACAAAGATCAACCATATCACAAAATACAAAGAGTAAACATGTAATATTTTAAAGAAATATGCTTAGAGAGAGAGAGAGAAATACTACCCTAAAATTAAACAAAATGTAGAAAAAGGACATTTTTTTATAGAACTTAGAAAATATTATAAATATCATTAGCAATATTGCAGTGAATTTAAGAATAAAAATCCATTTTCGTAAGTGAATCAGAATCGCAATGAATAAATAGTTCAATTATGTGCATTGCATAATATACTTTGCGTCTTAAAAGAAAAATAAAACAATTAAAAATTTAAAATAACAAAATTAAGTGTATACAGGTACTAAGAAAAAGTTACGTTAAATAATTTATATACAAGAAAACAAAATATAATCAAGAAGACTTACCTTGTAGCAGCCAAGGATATAATTGTGCAAAACAGCCATGCAATGACAAAAGAGCTTGTATAGGCCAGAGATTATGTGATATGAATCTTCTTATTAAATCCATTTTTAAACGTTATGACCTAAATTCCTCTTTTCTCAATCAAATACCTGTTTTACTATTGCGTTGTTTAGATTAATTCATGGATAGAATTGAATATTTTTAAATTACAACCAAAATTCACAAAGCCGGGTCGATTCTTCTCAAAAAATTATCTATAATTTTAAGTGGGAATTTTAAAGTGTATATTTCAAAAGACAAACCAACGCCTTTAGTTGATTTTTTAAATCAAAATTCAATTTAAATATGTCAAATAATCCAAATGAAAGCACGAGGAAGTACAGAACAACGGTTGACGGAGATGTTTTTAATAAAATTAATAAATAATAATATTTTTTTATTAAATAAAATTTTGTATTTGAAGTATTTAAAACCTAATTCAGCTACCATAAACCTATTGTTTTCTAATTAGAATACAATTAATTCACAAATATAATTGTATATTTCGCACAAAAATATTATTTTATGAGTACATACAAATGAATAAATACTTTTATATGTGTGTGTGACAATACTAATAAGCCCTTGTTTTTTATTCAACGAACTATTCTCTGAAATAACATTACAAAATTTGCAGTTATCTCTTCTATCGTGTGAACCTTAGCGCACACACACTTTTTTCACATAAACTTAAAACTCTTTTACCGAGTATGCATAAGCATGTGCCGAGCAAGGTCTTATGTACTGGTAAACTTTTTGTCACATATATTACACCGTAGAAATTTATCTCCAGTATGTGTCAACATATAACTAATAAGAATTAATGATTTTGTAAAACGTTTATCACATGCATCATACTGGTAATGTTTCTCTCAAGTGTGTCTACGCATATATACCGAACAAGACTAGGTGTAGTTGAAAGATTTTTCTTGCTTACACCACTCTGAGTAGGTTTCTGTTGCGGGATTTTTTCGCTTATGCTCCAAATGCTCTCCCGTTTTTTAAACCTCTTGGTGCGACATGCCAAGCGGGAAACTTTTGGCACCGGTATTTGTACATTTGTGGTTCAAAAAAGAATATTTTTTATTAAAATTTATGAAACATTTTTCGCAATAAGATTTCTCAAAACTAGGTTTTCTGCTTGAAAAAGAAAATCCCTTTCTTCATCAAATGTAGCAACGTTTAGGCCACGTAGTAAGAATTCAAAACCCGAATTAGTAGAATCAACTTTTAAAAGTAAATTTTTTAATTCAACGCATTTAAATTTACTTCCACTATCCATACCACAATTTGCATCGCAGTATGCATTTTAGAGTACCTAAATTTCATCATCAGGATCGAATAAATGGAATCCAGATAAAATTGAGTCTTCAGATCGAGAATCAAAGTTTTCGGAAACGAGATCATTTCCTGGGAATTCATTCCAAATAGACTGTGGCGAGCACTTCGTAATAACACCAACAGTCGACATATCAACTGAATCTTCTTGTTAACTTCTTTATTCTTTCTTATTTATACTTCTTATAATTAAGATGATCTTGTCTTGAAAATTTTTCCCACATACATTACACAGGAGAAGTTTATATCCACTAAGTCTGCGTTTCTCAAACTGTTGGGCTCGCCCCCTCTAAGGGGGCGTGATAACACTACGAGGGGGGCGCGAGCATATTGAAAAGTCGAAAACAAAAGATTATTCAAGAAAATTATTAATTTTTATGGAAATTATAAGCTAACAAAATACATTCTGATATAATAAAAAATAAATACACATTTACACTGATATAATACACTTATAAATATATCAGTAGTGCACCATGTATTTGATAATTAATTTAACAATACTAAGTTAAGAACAAATTGAAAAATTACCAGTGACCCCATTGGCTTGTCATACAAAAAAATTAAATATAAAAATTAACACTTATCTTAATAATTTGTAGGGTTCATAATTAATACCATAACTGCCGGTTAAAGGTTACTTAAAACCTTCCCCAATCCAACGTTTTCCACGTAGATGCGCGTATGTGATATTTGGGGAGGAATAAATAGCAAATCCTCTAAAATAAGTAAATCCTTCGGAAACACCGTCAATTATTGCATGCTAAGGCCTTCGGAATAATTTTATAGATAACAGTGCACAGAAAAATCGTACTTCGGAAAGACATATATATAAGTTCGGGGCAATAATCATTTTGGTTGAGCGAGACGTATATATACGTCAGTCGCACTTGAGGTTGAAGTCGTATTGTAGCTTTAGAGTCAAAGTATAGTCTTATTGAATTCAAAGCATTATTATTGTATGGAAGGGGGGCGCGATGAAAATTATGATTGAATATTGGGTCGCAAACAGTGAAAGTTTGAGAAGCACTGCACTATGTGTCAACATATGACTAAAAAGAATTATTGATTTTGTGCAACGTTTGTCCCATCATCATACTGGAAATGTTTCTCTCAAGTGTATCTACGCATATACCGAACAAGACTGTGTAGTTGAAAGTCTTTTCTTGCTTATACCTTTCTAGGCTAAGTTTCTATTTCGAGATTTTTTCGCTTGTGCTAAAAATGTCCTCCCATTTATTAAACAACTTCTTGGCATATGCCGAACGGGAAACTTTCGTCACCGGTATTTGTTCACTTGTGTTTCAAAAGAAAATATTTTGTATTAAAGTTAAGGAAACATTTTTCGCAATAAGATTTCTCAAAACTAAGTTTCTCTGCTCGAGAAAGAAAATCCATTTCTTCATCAAATGTAGCATAGTTTATGCCAAGTAGTAGGAAGTCCAAACCCGAATTAATAGAATACACTTTAAAAAATAAATTTTTTAACTCAACGCTTTTAAATTGACTTCCACTATCCAAATTACCATTCGCATCGCAGTATTGAAACTTTGGTCAGGTCATGAAAACGAATTCTGAGCTGGCACATACTAATCTCCAAACTTCCAAACCATCCAGAATGGAGACCCTTGAGAATCGAAAAATTTCATGTGATTCAATTTTCTATTCACTGTGTCTTCTCTGAGCCGCAAAGACTCGAACATACGAATCTACAACAACTGTTGCGAAATTGCCCTCATGCATACACAGTTGGTTACCACTGTTCCAGAAACTTCATTAAAGGAACTTGCTATTATGCTTTCTTAATCTAATGTATTTGTGTGTGCAAGTGGTGTACATTTATGAGATAACAGAAATAAAACATTTCTATGACCATGTGTTATCCCGGAAGGCATTTTACAAGCTTTAGTTTAATGGTTATAGTCACCGAACTTGTAAATATCTTTGTGAAATCCTGGGTTCGAGTCTTAGTGCCACTGACGACCACACCTGTTGAAAAACTGATGCACGTTATATTTTTCGAGGCTAAAAATCCTCTCCCTGGCGTAGTAGGAAAGTTTACAGAGTACATTATCTTGTGTCTTTCTCGTCATTTAAGAGAACACGGTACGATTTAAGAAAACAGTTTTGATTTACAGATTTTTAAAATTTTTAGTTGCATTCTATTTGTATATGTATACTATGAAACAAAATTTGTGCTCAAAATTTCATAAAAAATCTAGACATTTAATTTTTAATGAAAAAAACTTAGTTTGTGAAGTAATTTTAAAATGCTACTTCTCCTACAAACACTTTCTTACACGCATAAAATTTGATTTACAAGTACATCAAACTATGTACAATAGAATTTGATATGGGTTTTGCTATAACATGATTGGTATTCGTACAATACGTCTTTTTACGAATTCTTATTGAAAATTCCTTAAAAAATCCATAAATTACGAAATAAATTATTTTTAAGAAAATAAGTCTTGCTTTGATTCAAAATCGCACACCAGCTTTTCTTACATGTACTATTAGTGAAAGGTAATAAAAATTTAAAGTATTAGGCACAACTGAAAAAAATCCTTAGCATTTTAAATGAAAACACAAGCTAGTTATTTTATCTTTCTAAAAGAAGTCAGTTTAAAGTTTTGATTTGCCATAAAGATTTGAATGAAAACGAAAGTAAAAGCTATTATAATTCTTTGTTTTTTAAGTTTTTGCTTTCAAAATTTGTCAGCTTATAGAAAAATATATTAAGAATAATTTAAGCTAAGAAATTAGATCTGATGTTTTAACCGATTTTTGTCAACTGAATCCTACTGTTTCCTTATTTTTGTTCAAAATTATCAAATCCATCGCCATCAGTACTTATAAAGCTCAGAATCCGAGGTAAATAAAAATTAAATCAAATATTAATAATTTTCGCGCACGCGCGAAGCCAAGAAGTAGCGACACAGCAAATGAAAAACAAAATCTCAATGAAATATCCTAAGAATATATGTATTGCTACTATTATGATTTATAGCTAGTGGATAAAATAAATCATATCATCTCGACTCACGATTGTAAATTGCGGTTTGAAATAATTTACGCCTTTTTATATGAAATTCAGCTTTTGCTGTCATAGACGAACGATACGTGAATGAGTTTCTTTATTCACACACAACTCCTACTATATATATATTAACTCAAACTCTCTATTTGTATATTTATTTATCTTCTTGCAATTTTCACTTGTTAAAAAAATACTTTTTATTCTCATCCACTCAAATTCAAATATTTTTTTTTAAATTTGAATTGGATGACACTTGCTATTAATGCATTTTTTTAAATATTAATTCATTAACTTTATTTAATTAATTAATAAATTGTAACAAAGAAAAATAATAGTCCATAACAATATATAAAATGGAACATTTGTTGTTGTGTTTCTGTAGCGAAATAAATAGCGCGTTGGAGCTCTAATCCAAAGGTCGTAAGTTAGATTCCTACCGGGGATGCCCAAATTTCTGAAAATGTGAGTTATGAATAAATAAATAGTATCTAACAAAAATAATAGTCACACCGAATGGAAAATTGCTTTCTATTTTGCCACTTAATATAGTTAATCTGCCATATGTATGTTCATATTTATATTAATTGTAATTATTCAATAAAAAGAATAAAATTTTAAAAATGTATTAAATAATAAAATTTTTCTCTGTTGACTTTAGTAGGAATTGACATAATTTTTTTTATATTACTTTTTAAGTTTCAAACACGAAAAAAATATAATTTGAAAGCATATTGCCTTGAAGATATATTTCAGATATTGACTTTTTATATTTGCATATTATATCTTCCAGGCCCAAAAAAAAACCGACGAGAGAGTTATTAAAAATATTTCATTGCCAAGGTAATAAAATAATGACTTTCATACAAAAATTAATATGATTTAAAAGGATTAAAATGAATATTTAAACTTTTAGGTTACAAAATTAAAATGAGAACCCAGTTAATACTTTATTTATTTAAACAAAATCTTTTAATATATCTAATAAATCTAATGTTTATATTTTATGCACATTTTTGAGAAATCAACTTTATGCTTCCTTATAGTATAAATAAGGATTTATTACGTAAATGCATGTACATTTGAAGCAACATATAACCCAAATTGAATAAAATTAGTATATTCCTTACGTGCTGAAAACCTTTATAATATTGGCATTGAATTTTAAAGGTTTACTTTGTGATATAAATGAAGTTGCTTCTAAAAATTACTCCTCTGAAGGAGTAAAAAGTGATGAAAACTGTCTTCTTGCAAGGTTTATAGAAACTTAGATAAAAAGAAACTTTGGACGTCTATTAAGCGACGGTAAATTAAGTTCGAAAATAAGTTTCAATTATTGAAAAGAGAATTATATGTATTTTCTTACGGGCAATATAATTGGCAGTTATTACGCAAGAAATATTAAAACTAATTTAACCAAAACGTGCTTATTCATTTAAACTGAAATAATAGCTTTATATTCATATCGTTTTTTACTATGCGCTTGCATTTAAGAATGTAATAACTTAGGATTATTACTTCAAGCACATAAACGCGTAAAGTTTAAAGCAAAATTCTCGATTTATAAATTCGTACACAAGTTATATAATTTTAATGAATTCTAAATTTACTTAAATTGTTGTATTTATAAATTTCCAAAATTATTTGCAGACGGATATTAAAAATATTGTTAAGCTTTCAAGAATGAGCAGTTATGGATTTCAAAAATCTAAATATAATAACAAATAAAAATAATAATCTTTTCTTTAAAAATAAAGTATTTACTCAATTTTTTTAATTGCAGTTTTGAAGAAAACCTTATCATTCAAAATAACATATATTTGTAATAATATTTTTAATCATAAACTTTTACCTTAATTATTAAAATTATTCACGGACACACTGGAATACATAAAAGTAGTAACACAAAATAAAAATCGATATGTTTATTAAAAATATCATCGAGCAATGAAAAACAATTTTGACTACAATATTTAAAACTGAACTGTACATGTTTAATATTAGGAAAAAATTCCTTATCATCACAGATATCATATAATAAAAAATTAATATATTTATCTTCACAAAAAACCGGCATATCTGTCTGATTTTCAATAAAAAACAGCAAACAAAAATAAACGGTCCATATTTAAATGAAATTTTCTGCGCAGAAAGTATTTTCTTTTATTTAACTTTAACCTTACTTTTTAAAATAAGTGACTTATCAAACTAAATATGTTGTCGTCTACATATAGAAAATGAATTGCAGAATATCTACCATTATATACAGTCCTATGTTTAAAAGTCAATCACAACAATATGACTCTTAAAACTTTATAACAAAAAATAATTTTGATACTATATTTGTTCAAATCACTTTTGAAAACAATGCATGATAATAAGTAAATTTCTAGGTATCCAAATTCACTACTTAGAAATATTTCTAAAAAGGGATATTTTCCATATAAGTGTTTTTCTTCACACACAACACAAGAAAAACTTGCTTTTACTCACGTATTCCTTTGTGTCTGTTATGTGGCTCTCAAAAAGCAGCAAATATTGTTTCGTACGAAATATCAGCGAAATTGGAGCAACTTCATTGTATTTTAATTTAAAAAACTTCCATTTCCTTCTGCCATATAAGGATACTTTGACTATGTATATCCTAATGTCCGAATTTTGCACCCGGAAAAGTTTCACAAACACAAAACGCATTTAGAACGAATTCTGCTAGTATGTGTCAGCATATGCTTTTTAAGATTACATCTTTGCGAAAATTTCTACTTGCAGGAAGGACACTGGAAAGGTTTCTCTCCAGTATGTGTCCGCATATGAACATTAAGTTCTGTTGACGTTGCAAAACGTTTTTCACATACATCACACCGGAAATGTTTCTCTCCAGTATGTCTCTGCATATGATCGTTAAGATTTGATGAACGTGAAAACCTTTTCTCACACACATTACACTGGAAAGGTTTCTCTCCAGTGTGAGTGCGCATATGCAGAAGAAGCTTATTTGCACATGAAAACGTTTTTCTTACAAACGTCACACTGGACAGACGTATCTTCAGTTTTCTTACGATTATGCTTCTTCTGTTGCTCCTCTTGATAAACATTGTGTTTACTTCTTCCATTTATGAAATTATCTCCGGTGCTTCCGCATTTGTGTTTCAAAAAAACAAACTTCTTGTTAAATGTTTTTAAGCATTTTTTGCAGTAAATTTTCTCATAAATAGGTTTGCTTGTGAGAGGGAGAAAATTATTATTTTCAGTTAGTTGGTTAGAGTTCATAGATGTTTCAGGACAATTAAAACCCGAGTTAATGGAATCAAATTTAAAAACTTCCTTTTTCGAATCAATGCTTTCAGATATATTTTCACTACTTATGCTAACATTCACATCAAAGCGCTCATTTTGGAGACCTAATGGTTCGCCTTCAGGATTAAATGAATTTAACTCAGATAGAATTGAACCCTCAGATTGAGAAGC
Organism: Trichonephila inaurata madagascariensis; assembly: GCA_019973955.1. NCBI lineage: Eukaryota > Metazoa > Arthropoda > Arachnida > Araneae > Nephilidae > Trichonephila > Trichonephila inaurata. The sequence goes on from BMAV01015488.1 coordinate 29,103, forward strand.
AATGTTTTCTGAATTGTCATCATTATGCTGGGAATTTATTCCAAGTAGACAGTCGCATGCACTTCGTATACAGTGTCCAACCACGGAGATATTAACTGAATCTTCTTTTTCACTTTCTTGCACTTCCCTATTTACTCTACTAAATTCATTGTATTCAAGACCTGAATTTGTTATAACATCTTGAAAATTATTCTGCCATTTAAAGAAGATTGCGTAAAGAGTCGGCTTGCATTGGATACTTGAACTTCAGTCCATTTGTCTTGCATAAGTAGACTGCAATTATTCGCAGCGCTCTGTGATGGGTAATTCAAAATTTTTCGTAGGCTTGTGGCCGGAATTCATTTCGAACACTTTCAAATGCATTTGTACGTCTAGTCGAAATTGGTTCCAAAGTAACAAAAGTCTTTTCTAAATCATTTTTTCGTCCGTATTCATTTTAAACGTTTTTTATTATAAATGCTGTGGAAAAATTTGCTTTTTTCCCAGAGGTATAGACGTCAAATTCTGCTTAATATTTAATAACTCTTATAGTAAATATAAAGTCGATATTTTTTCTAATATTTTGTTTCCCTTCTAGAGCAATTGGCGGGAAAACTTTTAAAGTAACTTAAAAAAAGATAAGAAGTTTTATTTTATCGATAGTAATGTACTTTAAGTAAGAATTCGATTCCATAGATCTTTATTCCTGTTTTGGCAATGCGGGTTTATTTTTAAAAATGGGAAATTCCCCGTTTTTTAATAATTTCTTAAAATATCTTACAATGTTTGAAAAGGAAAATTTTATCAAATATTAATTTTGGTGTCGTCGTTTTTAAAAGAAATTTGAATTTTAACGATGCTTGGAAAGTTGTGTGTGTTGTCTGTGACTGCTGTATTAAATTCTGATCTTTATAAGATTTGGGGGATTAAATATTCATCTATCATTAAATTTACTCCTGATCATGTTATATTTTACTCGGGAATCCACAGTATCACTCGAGTGTTACTGGAAACGGAAGACGTAATTTTCAACCATATTCAAGTGGCAAGAATGACACCGTTTCTTCTCTACACTGTTTCCCAAACACCTACACAATGCCTACAGCCGTGACAGATTTAACGTGCATTAACTCTTATCTATTGTAAGTGTTCTTCCACTAAAAGAACTCGAATCCAGTTTGACAACGATGTTCATAATTCCCAATCATGATCACTAGGCTAAAAACTTGCCAGGGACATCTTAAATATTCTTAGGGCCCCCGGCCAAAAGGTAGGATTGGGGGGTTTTCACAAATAGGATCCATCATGATCCAAAGTAAACTTTACATAACTTACGTTACTAAATACACGTACAAACAATAATTCAAAACAAAGAAAAGTACATGACATATAATCGTACAAACAATCTCAACCAATTGTTGTCTTTTGACTTAGATTGTCAAAGGTGTAATTGGTAGACCTAGTCTTAGACATGGTCGAGGGGGGAAACACATGAGCCATTTGGAAAAATTTTCCAAAAATTCCCAGTTTTTTGGGGGAAAGATGATGATGGTGGTAGTTTGGTGTTTTTTGGCGCAAAACTAATTTTTGGGTATCTGTTCCAAACATTAATAGGTCTGTGGTCTGGACGGAAAAGAAGAAAAAAATTTGACCGGGTGGGTGTCGAAAATAGAAGGGGGTTCCCGGGGTACCCTGCGGTCGTGGAAAAACACTGTTTCCAAAAATATTCCCCGGGGAAAAGGGGCTGCTCATTTCCTCGGGTTGGCACCCGTACCCCCCAAAAAGGGGATCCCCGGGGCCGTTTTTTGGGGGGAATATAACCGTAAAAAAAAATTTACCTTTGAATTTTAATAAATCATGATCATTTTTGGGGTTATTCGATAAAAGTCGATTCCCCTTTTTGTCGTGTCATGGGCACGGCCCATTTCACCCCCTGCATTAAATCACCCCCGGAATTTTAAAAAAAACCCGAAAAAAACGCTTTTGCTACACTTATTTAAATTTTAATTATTTGCTTGGGTGGGGAAAATTATTCGTGAAAAGAAAACAAATCATAGTACATGCCTTGTTATCCCCGGGTGACACTTTTGGCTCATTAGCCTAATGGTCAGATCGACCAAACTCTTAACTGGGTTTTCGACTCGGGATTCGAGTCGTATTACTACTTGATCCGTCACCCCAAAGAAGAGCTGATCGTTAAATCGATTTTGGACCAAAGTCCTTTTGGCATTTTATGTTATTAAGGGGGGGTTGTCAACAAAATTGACTACGACTTTTGGCCATTCCCCAAATTTTTACGTAACCAGTGTCTTTTTTTTGCTTTAATGCGTTGTTAATAAACCTCACTAATCATCTAGAGGATATTTAAAAAAAAATTAACGGGTTTTTAAAAAAAAAAATATCCCTTTTATTTTTTTGTCAAAAAAATTTTTTTTTATAAAAACCCCTCAAAATTTGATAAATTACAAAAATAAAACAGAAACATATAATTTTTTATTACAAAAGTGTAAATATGAATTTTTAAAAAAAATCCAAATGTTTACGTACTCCTTTTCCCGCTGCTAAAAGACTGCACTAAATCACGTAAACCCAAAAGTTTGATATACTATATTGTGCTGAACGCGTTAGACTGGGGGGTAAAAGTTCCTGGTCTCGGGGCCCGCCTCATGAGATGAGTCAAGTGCCGCTAAAGCATGCCATGTGGGAGCGTGCATCTGCCCCATAGCTCAAATGTCCTCTCGTCCGTGTGTTGTGGTAGTTAAAAGAGGGGTGGCAGCCCCCTGTCGCCCTAGTCACTTGACCATGGTTCAAATTACGAGGTCAGCCCCCAAAAAGACTTGGAATAGATTTGCGAACGTTGATGTCAATATTCATTCCTTTTGTGCTTACAAAATGGGAATATCCACTTTTAATTGGGAAAAAATAAATTTAGAACAAAATGAAATATTAAAAAAAAACTAGAAATATAAGGACCAATTTTACTCATGAAACAGATTAAAAAAAATAGTGCAGAAGTTTTCTTTAAATCTCATATTTTAAAAACCATTTAAAAAGAGAAGTTGTGTTGAAAAAGGAGCGTTTAAAGCGGAAGATTTGATTTGAAGAATTAAATTTGCTCCCGCTTTTTATTGCTGAATTAAAAGTATTGGAGAAGTGAATTCTCCCACACACAGTAATGAAGTACAAGCTATGGAATTAAGAATCTGGGTAAAAATGGAGTGCTGTTTAGATGTAGTTCAAACCACAAGGGCAGCACAAAATGAAATAGAATAATTAGTAGCATATTTAAATTTTGTATATATCTGCTCTTAAATGATGTGTATCTACGGTTACAGTTACAGTTATAGTTACAGGTTTTGTGGAATATGGAGCAACAGAGGCTTTTTTTCCGCTGTTTATCTGTGTATTTTATAAACCAAATATAGAAAGTTGTTGAAGAGAGTTTTGTTTTAGCTTTTCTTAATAATACGCCGCCATCTATCGTTGAAATTCTACACTAATTAAGTATTTCGAAATCAAAACCTTTAATCGAGGGAAGCGTTTGGTCTACACACACACAAATCACACATTCGTAAGAAAATCATTTGATTTTAAATTAAGTTTTTAATTGTGTGAAGGTTATTTTAGTACAACGAGTATTTTTTAATTTTAAATTGTAATGATATTCTTTCTTCACCTTAAGATATACGAAAAAAATTTCTTATGGAATTGTTTATCCAATCATACACATAATTTCTTATTTTCTAGCACTATCACATCAAAATTAATATTTAAAATCTCATAAAGTAAATACTACTTTCTGCAGAAAATTTATTGTTCATCTTAAATAATATTCCAAAGCCAAAACCTTATAAGACTTCGTTATTTTCTGGAATTGGTGATCATGACTTTAAAAAATATTTTTGATAGAAGTGGGAATCAAAAGAGGAAGAATAAATGCATTTCCAAATTTTTCAAATATACCCGAGAACAACAACCCCAAAATCTTATCCTTTCCATTCAATCAAAGGGGGGGCGGGGGTCAAATCTGTAAATAAAATTTCTCCCGTAGTTTTTTTGGAGAAGTTATTAGAGGGTGTACTAGCTAAAGTGTCATCCTCATCACTTGATCATGGTTCAAATGACGAGGTCTATAGCCAAAAGCCCTAGAGTAGTTGAATAATACGACGGTGATATTCACTCACTCATTCCTATTGGGATCGACATAATTTTACTGCCCAAATAATTGCTGTATGCGGATCTATCAGCCGATTACGAATATGCAGTTGAAGGAATATTTATTAACGTCACACTATAAAGTAACAAAAAAGCTCATGATGGGGGGCCAAAATTTTATTCTTTTTAATGACGGGGCGCTTAAAATTGAAAAAAACCCCCAAAGAATGGCTTTAAGTTTGAGGGTTCCAAAATGATATTCCCTCTTGACAACTGATCTTCAGTAATGCTAGGCCTCAAATCTGCCGTGAAAGGTTCGTTCAAAACCTCTAGGTTACCACCAAAATATGTTTTGTGGATTCTTCTAAAGTGTTCTTTCTTCGTGATCAAAAAAAAACAAACAGTAATGTGGAAAATTATATTGGGGTAACTGAAATATTACAAAAAAATTTTTACCCGGTTTGAAGCTTTAAGCTGATTTTTTTTATTGGGAAAAGGACCTACAAAGTGATCTTATCCCATCCCCATCTAAATAGTGAATGTGGCCTGATGGAAGTGGATAAACTTGACTGGAGAAAAGGAGACTCTTGATTGGATGACCGGAGAAATGGTACTGTCTGGTTGGATGGAAGTGTAGGACGCAATAGTCTATTGTTAGGTCCTGAAGTTTTTGGGTTAGATGTAGGATGGAGAAGATGCATTGTGATTGGCTGATTAAATGAGTGAGTCACCTCTCTATTGAGACTGTACTGAAGTCAAGCGAATAAAGGGAAAGTTTTTAAGACGGCTTGCCTGGAGGGAAAAATTAAAGTTTAAGAAAAAATAAATGAAAATTTAGTGTTTTATTCACCAACAAGGTGAATGATCGAAACGAATTTAAGGTGGATTATAGGAGTCTAGTGATTTGAAGCTTACTTTTTCAGAACTATATGGACCGAAATACCGAACTAACAAATAGATAACAAAAGCTAATCAGAACGCTTGCTCTCCTTTTCTAAGAACTTTGGCAAATTTTTCTGCAATAGTTTTTCTCCCGTGGAACTACAGACTTTTGCAACAGCTAGATTTTGGCTTGACCTCACCCCACCCTCTCCACTTATGTCTGCTACTGCTATTTTTGTAGCTTTTAAAAAAGCTTTATTTTCTCAACAGCAAAATAAATTTTTTAAATATATAAATGCAGCAAATTATTTTGTTCATTTTAAACATTTGAATTCATGAGAGAAAGACATTGAAGAACTTGAGTCTTTAAACCCAGTTCAATCAGAAGATCGAATGACGGTTGGGAATTGGACAGAAGGTCTCATTTTAATTGAAAATAGTTACAAATTTTACGAAATACAGACTCCGATGAAGTATTTTTCATCAAAACTAATAATAAAAAAGAAATTGACATGTTACGAGGAAATTTTGCGGAAGCAAAAAAATAATCTTTTGATAGATTCTTTTTTAGATTTTATGAAGCTTTCTACATTAAAATAACTTTGATGTACGATTTTGTGTTATTTAAGATATTATTAAATTTTTTTTTTTCTATATTACTATTTTTCACCTCCGGCTCCAATTAAAAATACTTTATATGCCAAGTTATACCCCGACATACGTGATTATCACTCAATCCCACTTATTGCATAAGTTCGAGATATTTCTGTATATGATGTCTTAGTTCTGACGCTCCACTGAATTTGCATCTATTGATTCATTCCTTTGAAATAAAAAAATTGTTTAATAGATTCACTTAATATTTTTATAAGTATTTTAAGCCAGTTAAATTTTGACGATTCATTACATATATTACTTTTTTAGATCATTTAATGTTTGTAATAGACATACCGTATTTTGCTGTATATAATCCGCGATTATGATTTTAAAAGTTTCAAATTTCGTTGAGCGTATTATATGCTGCCGCGGATAATGTGATAACAAAACATTCTTCATCAGAAAAGCTTACAATAAAGTTTTGAAAGAAATACCATTTATGTCTTATAAAATAAATAACACATGGCGCTGATGGTGAGCTTTTGCGACTCGGCTGACGTATTTCAGCCACAATCAGTTTTGTCCAATTACGTTAAAAAACGAATTCGGTTCCTCGGAAAGATATTACAGTTGCTAGCGTTATTTCGCATTTTGTCTTGACCTCAGCTACTTGGTCCTGAAAATATTGTTACGTAGATCCGGGTTCAAAGTTTTTATGCAAAACAGTCACAAAGAAAAATAATAGTTCTTTAAGAGCGATGCGAATTTATTATTGGAAATCCAATTCTTTAAATACAGGATTCCGCAGAAATATTTACAGAGTAAATCTCCGAAGGTCTTCACACCTTCAACAGCAATCAAACACAATTATCAGTGTTTACAATACACGTATGTAAGATATTATTCACAAGCACAGCCGAGCTAATCGGTAAACAAAACAATGCTCACTAATCGCTGGTTGAATCAAGACTGACTCTTGCGGCTCTAGATCGCTCTATTTGTAAACCCGGGGGCAACTTCCAGAAAATTCCGCACGCGTCATTGAGCGTGAAATTAGTGGAGAAATTTCTAGAAGCATCCAGCGAGTCCCAAACTCGCCAACATGGTCGCCAATGACGCCAACTTGGCTCTATCGCCAAGATTTCACCAAGTTCTCATTGAATCGCCACTATAACGTAAGGGACGGCGTTTGATTGTGAATATTACAATTTTGAAATAAATATAACATAGAGTAATATAAATACTTTACACATCCAAATACAATTTATTTACACTATTTACAAAAATTTTTTAACAATATTCAAGTTCATATATCGTCATGTTGAAACGGAAACGTGTAATTTACATGGCTGAACTAAAAGTTACAGAGAAGGCTACCGAAGTAGGAAATCGGGAAACTCTTATTAGATTGTTTAACGTTTACGATTCAAATATTCAATTGTGGAGAAAAAAACAAGACTAATTTTTAAAAATGCGATCCAACGCTTTTTAATTATGGACTCGATGAAGAACATCTTAGAGGACGTTAAAAACGCTCTGAAGGTGCGCACCTGCAACTAATACATGCAGGACTGACAAAGGAATTACAGCCTTTAGACGTCGGAATCACCAGATATTTTAATCGGAATTTCAGAAATTATGGAAAGAATGGATGCCCGATTTTAGAAAAGAATTTTACAAAAAAAAATTTTTTTTGCAAAATTTATTACTTACAATTTTAATCATATTGTGTATTTCTTTTTTTTTAATTTTTCTGACACTACATTATAGGCAGTATATATTTTGGATTATTCACCGTAAAAATTGCCGCGGATTATACGGTGCTGCGGATTATGCAACGTTTTTTATTTTTTTCCCTCCAAAAAAGGCTTGGCGGATAATACACCGCTGCGGATTATATACAGGAAAATACGATAATCGGAAAATTAAGCAGTACTTTTTCACTTATACATAAAAATATCACTAAAATAGATAACCAGTTTAAAAACATATTACAATTTTATATTTATAAGAACTCGCTCAATTCATGTCACTTTATTATATGTTCTTCCATATACAATTTACGTGAGAAACATTTGTTGCAGACAATACATCGAAATAGCTTTTCTTCAGTATGTTTTGGCAAGTGACGTTTGATACTACTTGTGTAAGTACTTGTATATGGATTCAACAGACATTTATGCTGTTCCCTTGGCTTTTCTAAAGGTGTTAAGTTTCGACGATTTCCACAATTAATTACAACTGAAATATAAACGTGTCATATGGCTTAAGGAGAAACAATCATAAATACTTAACTAATAGCTCATAGTAAATAATTTGAACAAATTTAAAATACTGAACGACTAATTGTTTCTAATTAATAAGCAATAATATACTAAAAAAAAACAACCCAAGTCAAAAATGTATTTCTGAGTGATACAATATGAAATATTACAAATAATTCTTATTTTAAACAACAAGAAGAAAAGATGTCAATGTTTGATATGGATGAACACATGTCTGTTAAGATCCAATTTTGAAGCAAATCTTTTGCTGCAAATCTTTTGTGTTGCAACCATACGGTTTTTCACCGGTGTGTCTCAAGACATGACACTTAAGATTAACTTTATGCCATGTAGTATGTATAACATTCTTCCTACGGGCAATATTTTTGGCAACCAAAGCACATGGACATGAAATATTACAATTATAAAACTAAAAATAACTTATTCATTTAAAATGTCTGAAATAATAAATAATTCAATTTCATATCTTTTGTTTTCTATGCCCATACATTTAAGAATATTATAACTTAGAATTTTTAATTTTAGGGATCCCGTCACATGAATTTTTGAAAAATTATCAATTTTCTTTTTTTTAGATATATATTTTCTAAAAGTTTAAATATTTCTGTTTAATATATATAATATGAGGAAACACGATAAATAGAAATATTTTTACTTTTTTAATTAAGCTACTCCTTGACGCGCATCAAATGAGATCTTCTAGGAGTATCTGTGTTTTTCCTTACATAAGTTTCTGATGAGTGTGAATCCATATGATGCTCAAGTGGAAAAATTTGACAGAATTGGAAATATCCAAAAGTGTATGGGTACACATTTTTTGGATCATGAAAACGAAACTGGGAGAAAAAATTTGATTGATGCAAAACGCCAAGGTGGTCGTAACCAACTCACCAACATTTTAATATCAAAAATTCAAAGATATTATTTTATGGCTATTAGAAATATTATCATTGATCTACACAACATGAAAACTTCTGTTTAGGTCATTTATTTTCATCATCTGTTTTCAAACGAGAACCCTCAACATGGACTGTCTCCCGCGGTATAAGTGCCTAGTTTAAGTTTCAAAAGACAGAAGCTGAATGTAACGAAAGGCACTTTGATCATAAACACATTCACACGTGCTATACACAATAATGTATTAAATGAAGCCAAATATCAGAGCTCCAGGGGATTCTATGTTATTAAGAAAATGTTTATATGGAAAGAGTTGGAACCTAAATGAATCAGTTATTAGCACCATAGGGTGAGTGATTCTGAGATCTACATTTGTGGAATTAAAAACTCTAAAATATATGGGGTAAATATGGCTATTGCTCGGTTCAACAGGGTACATGTTGCAAAATTAATAATCTTAAGATCTTCTGATATTGAACCAAGTTATATCAGTGTGCCATGCTTCAAAAAACTAAATGTAAGTACAATTCAGGAAGCCCAACGAAAGCATATTGAGATTACAAAAAAGGCAAAATTGTTAAAACTAATGAAAAAAAAGTAGAAGAGTCTTTTTGGAGTGAGCAGATAGTAAAAAAAGGCTTTATATGCTTCTGAAAATTACTAAAAAAGTAAACGATCAAAAAAATTACAATTTTTTACTTTAAAGCCGATTTTCTCAAAATGCAGTATTTTTCACTTAATGTAGCTTTTTCTCAAATTTTCAGTGATCAGACTTTTATTATATATGTTTACACGTTTTAACGGAGGGAATTAGATAAATCTACTAAACCTTTTTAATATGACTTTTTTAAAATAAAGTTTAGGGAAAAGAATTCATAATTAATTTAATTTTTAACAAAAAGACAAAACCCTTCGTTAAAGTGTTAGTGATAGTACACATAACTAACTGTAAAAGTTTTATCCATGCGAAATAAGAAGTGTTTTAGAAAAAGGTACATAAACATACGCAATTTAACATGGGCTCCTTTGAACGTGCCGGACCCCCTTAAGTTTAAACACATAAAGTTTAAAGCTAAAACATCGATTTAGAAATTCGTATGCAAGTGTGATATAAGTTTTATAAAATATCAATTCGATTTAATCCTTCTCTTTGAGGATTTCCATAATTAGTTTCAGAATAATTTTAAAAATATTAATTATTCAAAGATGAAGCAGTTTTGGATTTAAAAAAGAGAAATATAATAACTAAAAAAACCCTTATCCTTAATTTAAAAAAAATATTTACACATTTATCTTCCTTTTAAATGCGGTTGAGAAAAATAATATTTTCGATCCAACTTCAATACTTATAATAGTTTTTTTAAATGATATATTTTACTTTATTTGAGGTTTCCTTCTTATTTAGAAATTATTCATGGACACCCTGGATTACATAAAAGTAGTGACACGAAATAAAATCAGTAAGTTTATTAAAAGTATCCTCGAGTTAAACAAAACATTTTCAACTACAATATTTAAAATTTATAGACATCTAAAATATCAGAAAATATATCATCAATGAATATCACATATTAGAAAAATAATATAATTATCTTTATAAAAAACTAGCACATCAATAGAATTTTAAGTAAAGAATTGCAATCAAAAATAAAAAATGACTCAAAATTAAAAGAAATTTTCGTCATATCAAAATGTTTCTTTTTTATTTATCTTAAACATTACTTTTTTAATTAAGTGATTTATAAGCCTAAATATGTCATCTTCTACACACATAAAATGAATTGCAGAATATGTATCATTATAAAAAGTCCTATAATTGAAAGTCAATCATAACAATATGACTATTAAAATATAATATCAAATAATATTTTAGATTTTGTCTGTGTTCAAATCACTTTTGGAAACAATGCATGATAATAAGTAAATTTCTTGATTTGAATAAATTCCCTAGAAATGCTTCTAAAAAGAGATATTTTCGATGAAAGTGTTTTTATTCACTCACACACACAAGGAACACATGCAGAAAACTTTGTCAGCTATGTGTCTCTGAAAAAGAAACAGTGATTCTTTCGTACGAAATATCAGTGCAATTGTTAGCCCTTCATTGTATTTTAGTAAAAAATAAACCTTCCATTTACTTCTGCCATACAAGGATACTTTGAGTACGTATATTCTAATGTTTTTAAAGACTTCTCATCCGAATATGTTTCACAGAAATAAATCACATTTAGAAAGAATTCAGCCCAGTGTGTGTCCGCATATGCTTTTTAAGATTACCTCTTTGTGAAAATTTCTTTTCGCATGAAGGACACTGGAAAGGTTTCTCTCCAGTATGTGTCCGCATATGAACATTAAGACCTCCTAACTGGTAAAAACGTTTTTCACATACTTCACACTGGAATCGTTTCTCTCCAGTATGAGTTCTCTTATGTACATTAAGATATGAGGACCGTGAAAAACATTTCTTACACACATTACACTTATAAGGCTTCTCTGCTGTGTGTGTTCTCCTATGACGAATAACAATAGAAGATAGAGTAAAACTTTTTCCACACACATTGCACCGGAAAGGCTTCGTTCCAGTGTGCAAACGCATATGCCGAGCAAGGTGTTTTTTAGAAACCTCCTTCTCACAAACACCACACTGGACAGACTTTTCTTCAGTATTCTTAGGATTATGCTCCGAATGTTGTTCCTCTTGATAATCATTTTGTTGACTGTTCCCATTTCGGAAATTTTTATCATTGGAGTTTACACATTTGTGTTTCAAAAAATAATATTTTCTCTTAAATGTTTGAAAACATATATCGCAGTAAATGTTTTCAAAGAAAGGTTTCTTTCTTTGAAAAAGAAAATTATTAGTTTCATTTAATTGGTCAGACTTTAAAGAAGTTTCATGTAAATTCATGTCCGAGTTAATGGGAACCAATTTTAAATCTTCCTTCGTCAATTCAACGCCTTCAGATTTATTTTCACCATTTCTACTAACATTCGCATCCAAATGATTACTTTGCAGAACCGGTACTTCAAGTTTAGGATTGAATAAAGGACTTTCAGTTAGAATTAATCTTTCAGAACAAGTATCAAATCTTTCTGAAAGAAGATCGTTATACTGGGAATTCATTCCTAGTAGACAATCGTTTGCATTACGTATACACTGTCGAACTAAGGAAATATCAACTGAATCTTCCTGTTCACTTCCTTGAATGTCAATATTTACTCTACCAAGTTCATTGTATTGAAAAACTGAATTAGGTTGAAATTCTTGAAAATTACTCTGCCCTTGTATATAAGATACGTGTTCGTTTGCATTGGATCCTTCAGTTTCCGTACAGTTGTCTTGCATGGGCAGACTGCAATTGATTACTGTGCTTTGTGACGAATGACTGAAAATTTCATTACACACTATAGGCCAAAATTCCTCCGGAACGTTTTCAAATGGATTTGTATCAATTAAAGACATCGGTTCCAGTGTAACAAAGTTCCTTTCTGAATCAAATTCAGTGGTCTTATTATCCATGATCATTTAAAAATTCCTTCCTGAAGAAGGTACAATCGTCTAATTCTGCTTAGTTTTAATATAATTCCTACAGTAAATATTTCGTTGAATTTTTAATTACACGGTTACTTCGAAACAGTAGGCGTAGACACTTACTCAAATGTTTAACTTCTATCATGAACAGAAGACGTATCCTGTCTGTCAATAAGAATGTAGTTTAAGGAATAACTCAATTCCTTCGTTTTTTATCCCAAAGTTGAAGTACTGGTTTCCAACAGAATTCCTCATTATTAATGAATTCTTTAAATATCCTACAATGTTAGATCATATTCCATATTTTATGACTCTTAGCTGAATGTTTTTTTCTTAAAGAAAATTGAGATTTTAACTCGACGAGTTGTGTTGTCTTTCACTTCTAGATTAGATTCTGTTGTTTATAAGATTTTTTTATTATTATTATTAACAACATTTAGAATTCTGCGTGCACCACAAAGTATCACACGGGGACTTACAAAAGTAAGGTATAAACACACATTACGAAGGAATTTAAAGATATGAAAGATTACAAGACAAACACACACACATGCATGCATTCTGTGGGATTCGATACCAGTCCATAGAGTACCTCAATCAGCGTCACTAACCACTATACCGGATGGGCGGCTGCTTATAAGATTTGATTTCGATTTTTTTAAAGAATAAAATTGATGATTGAAAATAGGAATATGTATCAATCGATTGATTCTTGATCACGTTGGAAATTATCAACATTCGATTACATTTTTTTTTGTATTATTTAATTCGCCCTCCTCTCACCAATGACATTCGAGTGATATTGGCGATGGAACGCGTAGTTTTCCCATATGATCAAGTTGCAAGGATAATACCTCATTAGCTACCCCCTTCCCAAAGTTCCACACAACTTGAAGTGAGAAATTACAGCCGTAACAGATTCCACATGCATTAGCCTCTCAACTTTTCGAGTCTTCAATCGCAATAGAACACGAACCCGCGACTCGACAACAACATCGGCGAATCCGCGATAGTAATCACTTACCTTCCAATGTCACGGAATTTTCCGAAAAGCGGCTTTCTACTATGATTTACAGTATTTTCTAAGGGTGCAGGATTATTAATATATAGAAATGAAACAATAGTGTACACCATGTGTTGTCCCAGATTATTTTTTGACGGCATCACAATAATGTTAATAGTCTCCGAACTCGTGGCAGGCGTTGTCCAGTCGCTAACCCTAGTGCTGTGGTTGACCCATCGTGCCATGGAAGCGGCTGATGCAACCGAAATCTTTTGAGGGTCAAATTACCGGAATTGTCAGAGTATGCACCAGTGGTTGCCAACCTTTTTAGGAAAAGTGTCACTTTCAAATAAATATTAATTATGCGTGCCACTTCAAACTTTTCGATCAAATAAAAAGGAGAAAAACGTTACTCCTATGGGGTTATTATGTAATTTTTGCGCAATTTCTAATGCACGTCTAATTAGTTCAACAGTACAATAAAAGAGACCGAAGTACAACTTTAGATTTTATTGTTAATCAGTTCAGTTGATTTTGAACGATATTTGGGTTTTGTTCATAATAGAAAACATTTGTTCTCAAGCGTATGTTGATTCAAAACTACAATATCTTACAGACAAATAGCATACATTTGAAAAATTGCTTGTTAATACATATTTGCAAAGTTTAGTGTAATCCTTGTATAGGCATTACAGTGTTAGAGGGTGCTGTAGACAAATAGTTTCTGGTTAAATTTCAGGTGGGTAACAAGTAACTCTTCGCAGAGAAATTGTTAAATGGTTAGTGGAAAGATCTGTATTTTTTTTATCACTTTGAAAATCATCAAGCCTGGCACTGAATGAATCCTGTAAAAATGGATATTAAATACAATTCCTTTCAATTTCAAAGTCGTTTTTAGTGGTTCATCCGTATGCATTTAAATTGTTTTATCCTCCATATTGTGTTAAAAACTGCTTACGCTTAGAATTACAAACCTCAAATCCTGCTCTTATTATTTAACAATTCCTATCGTAAATACATAGTTGAATTTTCAATTTTACGGTTATTTCAAAACAATAGGCATAAGAACTTAATACAAGGATTGAAATTTTATCATGTACAGAACACGTGTCCCTACTTTCGATAGTAAAAAAATTCAATTCCTTCGTACTTTATTACAATTTTCAATATTTTGGAGTTTTTAAATCGCAGTCAGAACCAACACTAAGTCTTCTCGTTAAGTTGAAGCACGACCATGCGCATAAAATGACGTATAGGTTTTTGTACCCCAATCTCCAAACTTCCTAATCATATCAGCTGGAGGAATTTAACCTTGACATATTTCCCGTGAATTATTCTTTCAACTCACACCGTGTCTTCTGGTTACGAAGTTCGCTATCATGTCCAATTAATTTCTACTGTCACAGAAATTCCCCCAGTAGAGGCTTGCTCTCTCTGTTACAATCCATAAGCTAATGTATTTGCAAGGGGTGTTTATTTATTAGTCAAAAGAAATGAATTATTATCTTCTAGTCGTTGCCCACCCGCTTTCCTGAGTATTTCACGATTTTGTATAAATATATACTGTTTACATACTGTTTACATATATAGATAATTGTTTGATATCTAGCATTCAGAACTCGATTGTATTGAAAAATATATTTATGGCTGTAACTATCGATTCTTAATCTAAAAAGGACACTCAGAATCTATAATATCTAATAATATCTAAAATAGAAGTAAAAAGATTTTTTGCGCTGACTTAATCCAATAATCAAGTGGATTTCCGGAAAAGCAACTTTAAATGGATTTCTAATCCGTAAAATAAAAATATGGATAAATTTCAAGTCTAAGTCTAATAGAGCAAAAGAAGAATTTTTAATATTAAATCCTCCCGTAACCCTGATGAAAGCATTCTTAGAGGATTTCAATTCAACAAAAGAAACATGAAACCCCAAATTTCATCATTCTAGTCCAGAAGCGATAAAAGAATTTATTTTGATAAAAGGATCAATTTGTTGCTACCAAACGTCCATAATAAAATCATTAAAAAAACGTGCACATAAAAAATTTTCTAATTAATTTATAATGCCATTTTTATTTGATATTTTTATTGTATTTTGGGCTTACACATAAAAGATAGATACAGTCAGTCACAAAAGTCTACATACACCTATCAAAATAGGGTTATCTCTAAAACTGATTAAGTTTCAATTTGATAAATTATATCGATCTTTCAATTTCAGCGAAAAAATATGCTTTTCACAATAAAAAAAGTTCAGAAATAATAATTACTGGGAAATTTTGTGAAATGTGTAGCGATTGTCACGTCACAAAAGTCTGCATACACTCGATTGACTGATAATAAGAATTTTGCATACAAATTTATTTTCGAAGATCACCTTAGTTTGAGGTGACACGTATTGTTCTATACTCTAATCTTCATTTTCCGCGATTTTTCTACATTGTAACTTCAACAAAATGAGCCAGGGAAAGGAAACATCTTTAGAACTTCGAAATCTGATCGTAAAGTTGAAAGGTGAAAATAAATCTTATTCCGAAATTGCCAAAATTGTAAAAAAAACCTCGGTCAACTTTGCAAACAATCTATAGAAATTACGTTATGCGTGGAAATGTACTCAACAAATCTTGATGTGGTCGTCCACACAAGCTTAGTGATCGTGATGCAAGAGCCATTGTAAGAAAAGAGAAGAAAAATCCGAAAATTAGTGCTCCAAAATTAGCGGATCAAAATGCAACATCAAGTGGAAAGAAAGTACATTCAGAAACTGTTCGTAGAATTCTTTGATCAGGCGATTACAATGGCAGAGTTTCCAGAAAGTAACCGTTCATCTCATCTGTGAACCAACAGAAGAGACTTGATTTTGCTTCTGCACACGTTGACAAGGATTTTGACTTTTGGAAAACAGTTGTATTCACCGATGAGTGCAAATTCAATGTGTTTGGAAGTGATGGCCGCGGAAAAGTCTGGAGAAAAAAAAACACAGCAATGAACCCCGAGAATTTCACTCCAACTGTGAAACACGGTGGAGGTAGTGTGATGGTTTGGGGCGCAATGGCGGCAACTGGAGTGGGCAATTTGGTGTTCATCGATGGCAACATAAATAAATTTGGATACTTAAAGATTCTGCAAAGCAATCTACACCCATCGGTCCAAAAATTGGGACTTGGGAGCAACTTTGTCTTTCAACAAGACAACGATCCGAAGCACACAGCTAAGATTGTTAAAGAATGGCTGCTCTACCACACGCTAGAACAACTGCATTCACCGCCACAGTCGCCGAACATTAATCCTATCGAACACCTCGGGGAGGAAGTTGATAGAAGAGTTCGGCAAAAAGCAATAACCAGCAAGGAAACACTGAGGAAGGCCATAGAACATGCCTGGGCCCGAATTTCACCTGAGAAGACGAAGATTCTGGTTATGTCAATGCCAAACCGAATGCAGGCAGTTATTGCTTCAAAGGGAGGTCCTACAAAATATTAACATTACATTTTTGCTTATTAATTAATGAAAATTGTGTTGTTCTGTCCCTGTATGTGTGTGTAGACTTTCGTGACTATATAATTTCATATTTTGTTTATTTTTGATATATTTTACTGAATATGTACATAATTTTCTTTATTAGATATGAATTATTGTCTAAGATAATTACGAAAATAAAGTTGTATTTTCGAAAATATAAGTATCGTGCTAGGTCTGTGTGTATTGGGGGGTGTATGTAGACTTTTGTGACTGACTGTATATGCTGTCGCGGGCTTTTCTGTGTACGTCATTATATACGGTTTTTGCAGCGCACGCTAGAATAGCATGCATATGGCAGAATTTTTTCCTACTTACTTGACATTTATCGTTATAATTTGGACACTTCACTTAATATCTTTTTAAATTATAGCCTATGCATTATTCTGATGTATAAGCTATATTATTGTAAAGTTTCGTTAAACAGTTGTTTTTGCGTGAGCATCCATACATACAAACTTTCGCAATTATAATATTAGTAAGGATTATATAATGTATTATCCCGGAGGACATTTTGAACGCAGTAGTCTAATGGTCATGGTTATCAAATCTGTTACTGGCCATGTAGAGTCGCGAGATCGAGTCTAAGTGCCACTGATGACCAGTCTTGTAAAAGTTATGATTCACACTACATTTGTTGAGGCTCAAAATCTTCCCGGTGGTCTGATATGTAAGTTTGCAGAGTGAATTAATCACGTGTGTCACATTCTGGTCACTTAATTGCGAATCAACATTATGAACTCCATCTCGAACAGCACTCATGGTGCTTCAGAATGTGACGTAAATAAAATATTAATAGTTCTTGAAGCCAAGACGAAGCTCCACAATACATGTAAAAGGATATCTCAATGAAATATCCTGACAATAATACATGTATCGGTAGTATTATGATTTATAACTGGAGGATTAGAAAAATAAATATGATCATATCTCGACTAATGATTATAAAATTGTAAATTGAATTAATTAATGTCAATTTGTTTTGAATTGAGATTGTACTATTATAGATGATCGACACGTGATTGAGTTTTTATTATTATTTATTAAATTAAGCTGCAAAAGGGTTTGTTTTTATCAAACTAGTGGATAAATTTTTAAAGAATAAATGAATTAGTTAAAGTTTCTTTTTAAAAATAATTTTTATTAGTTTAAATTTCAAATATCATAATTTTTTTCGGTGGTAGGGGTTGCAATTTACTGTAAGTACACCTAGTTCCCATAGGAATCAAGCAAAACCCAATATTGTATAGAAAAATTCTCCGAACCTAAATTCACAGATAAGCTTCAAAAAATAAATTCGCGATTTTTTTTTTAAATAGGGGTCTAAATATCTAAACCATGACACCCGCCTTTTTCCTTAGTTTCAAAGACGAAGAATGTAATTTCAAAGCATTTCTTCGTAAAGATATACTTCAGAAAATGATTATTTCAAGTTTTGCATTTTCCAGACATGGAAAAAATCATCAAAAGAGGGGATACAAATACTTAATTACCAAGGTAATACAATAAAAATTTCCAAAATGATTTTGTAAAAGAAATATTTTTAAAAAACTTAAATTGCACACTTAATATGAGCCCGGATTATTCGGATTCGTACGAAAGTGATCTAAATTTAATAAAATATCAGTTCACTTTAATTGTTATATTTTAGATTTTCATAATCAGATTCAGAAGTATGTATAGTAAAAATATTGTTAAGCAATGATGAAGCATTTCTGGATATTAGAAGTAGAAATTAAATAACTAAAAAGTATAACCGTCTCTTTACTTTAAAAAATATTTACCCTTTTATCTACTTTTTAGATGCGGTTGATAAGAATAATATTTTCGATCCATCTTCCATATTTGTAATGGTATTTTAAACTGTATATTTTACCTTATTTGAGGTTTCCTTAATTTTTAGAAAATTAATTCATGGACACTCTGGACAATCCATAAAATTACTAACACAAAATAAAATCAATAAGTTTATTAAAAATATCCTCGTGTAAAAAATTCAACTACAGTGTTTAAAATTTATATGTATCTAATATTAAAAAAAATGATAACATTACATACCAGAAAATTAATATAATTATCTTAATGAAAAACCAGCACATCAATAGGTTTCTAAGTAAAAAATTGCAATCAAAAATAAAAAGTGACTCAAATTTAAATAAAATTTTTATCGTATAAAAATATTATCTTTTTATTTATCTTAAACATTACTTTTTAAATTAAGTGATTTATAAAACTAAATATGTCATCTTCTACACACATAAAAGGAATTGCAGACTATGTTCCATTATAAAGAGTAACATTATTGAAAGTCACTCATATCAAAATGACTACTAAAACATAATATCAAATAATATTTTAGTTATTATCTTTGTTCAAATCACTTTTAAAAGTTATATATGATAATAAGTAATTTTTGTCAATTTCAATAAAGTGCTTAGAAATGCTTCTAAAAAGGGATATAATCCATATAAGTGTCTTTCTTCACTCACTGACACACAAGGAAATAATGCGGAAAAATTTATGTCATCTACTTGTCTTTAAAAAGCAACAATGATGGTTTCGTACGAAATATCAGTGTAATTGTAGCCCCTTCATGGTATTTTAATAAAAAATCCCTTCCATTTACTTGTGCCATACAAGTATACATTGAGTGCGTATATTCTAATGTTTTTGTAGACTACTTATCTGAAAACGTTTCACAGAAATAAATCACATTTAGAATGAATTCAGCACAGTATGCGTCCGCATATTTCTTCGAAGATTATCTCTTTGAGAAAATTTCTGCTTGCATGAAAGACAATGGAAAGGTTTCGCTCCAGCGTGTAAGCGCATGTGAACATGAAGATTTGCTAATAGTGTAAAACGTTTCTCACACATTGTAATGGAAAGCATTATGTGAAGTGTGTTTGCGCATATGGAGAACCGAAACTTGTGGACTCGAAAAAAATTTTTTTTTGAACTTACTTTTTTACTTTATTTTTTATGAACTTTTTCAAAAGCTTATTCTCTCCGACACATGAGTTCTGTGAGGAATAATTCAAAATTTCTTCATAGGCTATTCGCTGGCATTTATTTCGAATATTTTCAATCACATCTCCCGACTTGAAAAAATTGGTTAAAGTCACCAAGGTCCTTCCAAAATCGTTATTATTCGTTCCTACGTATTCATTTTAAAAAATTTTTCTTCCATACTGTGTTAAAGTATTTTTACTTCTCGAGGTACAAACATAAAATTCTGGTTTTTTTTCGATTCATGCATTACACAAAAAGTCAGATTTTGTATTTTTCTTTTATTCTTTTTAGAACAATTGGCCCGGGAACTTATTACAAACGTGTTCAGTTAATCGATAAAAAATACATTAATTAAGGCGATATGGTACCATCTTTAAAATTTTTTTTATTTTTAAAATTTGATATTTGGTTTTAATTGTATTTTATAAAGGTTAGTATTTAATAATAATTCCATACAAAAAAAATTTAATTTGTTGCAAAATGTTTGTAAAATTTAAAGTTTTTAAATTTTTTAAACTTTTAAACCCTAAGGCTTTTTTAAATATGTTTCTTTTCTTTCAAAAAATTTTTTTCCAAGTACCTTATAATATACTAAATAAAACTGTGCATGGGTTTTCTGCTACTTCTCTTTAATTTTTTATTAATTTTTTATAGTTAAACTTACAAATTCTCGAAAAACATTAATTTTGATTTTGAAATTTTTTAGGGAAAAAGTACTAAACATGTTAGAGCTAATTCAATGCATTGTTTTACAAAACATACATTTTAGAACATGTATAAAAGTTTCAAGCGCTTACTTCAATTATCAAAAAGGCCTTAGGGTTTTGAAACAGTGAAAGTACAAAAATTCAACATGGAGAAAAATGGTTTAAAGTTTTCATTTCTTAAATAGTATGATAAAAATTCCTCCAATAATCTGAAACTTTTATGTAATGTTAATTAGTTTGTTTCAAACTGTTTACCACAAATTTTTTAAAAATTTACAAGAATAAAAAGAATATACTTGTATAATGAATATATAAACAAAAAGGTCAATATTTCATAAACATTATCTTAACAATTTTAAAAAATTACACACACATTTTAGAGTTTATTTCATGCACAGTTCTATACTACTATAATAAACAACATGTACACAAATATTCATACTCTTTTTTCCATATTTTTTAAAAGCCTTAATATATTCACAAAATCCATAGTCTCTTCCAAATTTACTCGCAAAGAAGCATTTTTGCAAGTATTACATAGAGTATTTTTAAAAAGATTTGTTAATGCATTTTTATCAATAATGAAGTATGTTGGAGATCTGGATATACCAGTATATTTTCATCCAAACGAGAAAAAGTATTGCATTCTTCTTCAAGTTTTGCACACCCAAGTTAGTGTTTTGAGAAACTTCTGAACTTGTCTTAGCATCTGAAAACCACCTCTTCAAAGCTTTCGTTGTGGCAGATTTAGTACGTTTTTTAGGCCTAGGCATGTTAACTTTTAAACCTTTTGGAGAAATCACCAAATTCCTTGTCGTAAAGCAACTTTTCTTACTCTTCAGAACACAGAGTACAAAAATATAGTTAAATTTGTAGGAACAGAACTTCAAAGAAAACGCAGTAGAATAAATCTCATATAATCAAAACAATTATTTCATTTCAGTTTAAACACTAATCAGCGTGGAGTAAAAAAAAATTAGTTCCTTATTTATCAGGCTCTTTTCTAGCAGATGATCTGAAAAGTGGGCGTGGCAGCTTTGTTTAGTCTACTGACATGCAGCAAAAATGGATAAATAACTGAATAAAAAATATAGATACAACTCTGAAATTTTGCAGACACATTAAGAAGGATTAAAAGCATCATATAAGCTAATAAAAAATCGATAGTTTGAGGATTTTTAGGGTACCATATCGCCTTAACATTTCGATTCCTTCGTTCTTTATTTCAATATTCTCGAATAATATATATATATATAATGTAGAAATACTACTTTCAAATAGTACTCAAAATACTTTAATGATATCTTAAAATATATTTCTGTATCATAATATCGTTCTGCCGTTTTCATTTACAGAAAATTGAGTTTTAACGAACCTTGGCAAGTTGTGTTGTTTGCGACTGCTGTATTAGATTCTGATCCTTATAAGATTTGATTTCGATTTTTTTATAGAATAAAATTGCCTGAAAATATCTATATAAATATTTCACTTGATTTACTCTTGTTCACGTTAGAAAATACTGAGATTTGATTTGTGAATCTTTTTCATTTACGTCACACATCTTTCGGGAATATCATTCGAGTTTTATTGGCGACAAAACACGTAATTTTCTACCATATTCAAATAGCTCAAGCATGGCACCCGTCTGCTACACTCTTTTCTAAGTATCTACACCAGTGTTTCTCAATCTGTGGGGCGCGCCCCCCTTGAGGGGCGTGCGGACTCTACAAGGGGGGCGTGAGCACATTGAAAAATTGAAAACTTAAGATTATTCAAAACATTACTAATTTACTGAAAGTAAGCAAACAAAATACTTTCTGACATAATAAAATATAAAATACATATTTAGACTGATATAATACACTTATAAAAATATCTGTACTGTACAATGTATTTTATTATTAACTTAACAATCCTAAGTTAAGAACAAGTTTGATAATTACCAGTGACCCAATGGGCTTGTATTAACACTTATCTTGATGATTTTTGTGCGGTTTATAATTAATTCCTTAACTGCCGATTAAAAGTTACGCGGTTCGGTCCCCAATGCCACCGTTTTCCACGTAGACGCACGTATTTTAATGTTTTTTCGGGGAGGAGAAAAGAAATAAATAAGCAAAATCCTCTGAAATAAGTAAATCCTTTCAAATACCGTCAAGGTCCTTTTATCGTATTCCAAAGCCTCCGGAATAATTTTATGAATAGCAGTCACAGAAAAGATCTTACTTCGAAAGACGTATATATACGCCCAGAAGATTAATGCTTTGGCTGAGAGTGACGTTTATATACGTCGGTGGCACATAAGAGTTTTAAGTCATACTGTAGCTTTAGTATAAAAGTATAGTATTATTGAATTTTCAATACAATGTTATTGTATGAAGGGGGGCGCGATGAAAATGATGATTGAATATTGGGTCGCGAGTATTGAAAGTTTGAGAAGCACTGATCTACACCATGGCAAGTGAGGACTTAGAGCCGTTGGAGATTTATATATATATAACGTGCATTAACCCTTCTCTATTGTGGGTTGTCATTACCACTGGGAGTGAAACTCGCAACTCGATAATGATGTCCCCAATTCGTGATCATGATCACTAGGCTACCCTTGTTACCAGCGACGTCTTAAGACTTCTTGAGGCTTTGGGGCCCTTACGTAAATGTATGTTATAGGCCCTTACACAAATGTAGGCCCCACCTATGACCTTTAAAAGTAAACGGTACATAGCATACCTTGTCAAATACTAGTACAAACAATAACCCGAAACAAATAAATGGGCATGATTTACAATGATACAAATCGGTTCGCCCGGGCTCCCGCCCCCTTTTTTGACTGATTGGAATGATGGTGTATGTTGGGGGGGAAACCCCGGGCCCATACATGGGTGACTATCACCACATGAGCTAGTTGATATACTATCAAATATTCTCAGTTTTTCGGAAAAAATAACCGGAAAAAAACATTTGACCGTTGAGATTATCCTAATCAAGATATTTTTAAGGAGTAGTCGAAAATGAGGCAAGATTCCCATTGTGGTCGAAGTCCTGTGCTTGGATCTATTTGGCCCATGTCTTAAAACGCCCTTTACTGTTATACAAACTTCCGAAAAGAAGTTTTCTGTTACACATTGATAACTTGAAGTATTTTCTTTGGGTGCTGAGAGAGAGAAAGTATTAGTGAAAAGAGTAAAAAACTATTTTTAATACCATTTTGGTTATACAAAATGAAAGGGCCACGGTGCAATGGTCGGGCCCCACCAAACTCTTAACTGGCCTTATCCAGTCACGGGTTCGAGTCCAAGTACCACTGATGAACCGTCATCCTTCAGAGGGACTGATGCATTATAGATCGGTCTATGGACTCAAAGTCCGTCCATTGGCGTTCTATAAAGTTATCGTGAGAGGGTTGTCAACTCAAGTGTCGACTACATTACTTGACCATGGCACCAAATTGTGATATCCGTTGCCAATAGAACTCTTGTTTCTTTAACAGTGATATTAAATCACACTTACTTATTCCCCAGTAGGACATTTGAAAGAAAAATAACAGTTTTTTTTTAAAAAAATATAATTAATTTTCTTTTCTTAAGAAAATGTTTGGTAAAGATGGTAAAACTTTTAAAATGAAAATGATATTACAAAATGGTTGCAAAATATATCATTGTTTATTACTAACCAGTAAATAAGAAGTTTTAAAAAAATCCGAATAAATGTGTTTACGTACTACTTTCTGCATCTAAAAATTTAATGCACTAAATCTCATCAACAGAAAGTTTGATATGCTATAATTTTGTGGACGCGTTAGCCTAGTGGTTAAGGTAACTGACTCGTGTCCTGCGTAGCATGAGTTCAAGTCCAGTACCTCTGAAATCCCGCCGTATAATAGAGTGATGCACGTTAAATCTGTCGAGAGCTTAAACGTCCTGTCGTTGATGTGGTGTAGAATTTAAGAGAGGTGCCATCTACGGTGTCGTTCTAATCACTTGACCATGTTTGAGAATTACAAAGTTCGTCTCCAAAAACCCTAGAGTAGATGAATAGTGCGACGTTACTATTCACTTTCAAAATGGGAAATATCCACTTTTAGATTTTAATAATTAAAACTTAGAATATAGTTATATATTTTTTAAAAAAACCAGAAAAAAATATATGTTACCCGTTGAACGGGTTTAAAAAATTAATGCAGAATGTTCTTATAAAATGCATTGTTTTAAAACTCGTTTAAAAGAGAAATCGTGTAAGAAGAAAAATAGTGTGTAAATCAGGGAAGGGAGTGGGAAAGGGCAAAAATTTTGCTCCCCCCTTTTGGGTTTAAATTTTTGGACTGAAAATTGAATTCCTCAAATAATTCAGCAAGAAAGCAATACTCTTTAAAAAGTGGATAAAAATGGTTTGCGGTTTAGATGTACTTCAAACCACAAAGGCCGTACAAATTGAAATATAATAACTAGTAGCACATTTAAATTATGTGTATATACATGAATGATGTGTGTATCTTTTTTTAAACATATGTACTAAAATTTTGTTGAGGTGAATTCTGTTTTTGATTTTTTTAAAATACAACGCAATATATCGGTGAAATTCTAAAAATAGAAAAATTTTTATTTTTTGAAAAAAAACTTTTTTAATCGACGGAAGCATTTCTTCCAAGCCCCAAAACCCTTTAAAAAAAATTTATTTGACTTCAAATTAAATTTTTCCAAAGGGGAAAGGGAAAGTTTTTGTACAACCAGTATATTTCTGAATTTTTAAATAGACAAGATAATTTTTTTCACTTCATAAATTACCTGGAAAAAGATTTTTAGGAAATCGTTTATTCAATCATCCACATAATTTTTTTGTGCAGCACTATCGCATCAAAATTATAACTTAAAACTCGTCATTGCATTTCGCAGGAAATTTTTTGCTCATCTTAAATAATATTCCAAACCCAAAACTTTAAAAGTCTTCTTCACTTTTTAGACATCGTGATAAGTACCTCAAAAAGTATTTTTGATCCAAGTGCTTGTGAAAATATAACTATATCAAATAAATGTTTTAATTTTTTAAACGATCCCCGAAAAATACCCCCCAAAGGATTTTCCCCATTACAAGTTAAAATATTGCACTTCAAACAATCGTTGTATGTGGAATATTTGAAAGGGGCGATTACCAGTATGCAGTAGAATGAATGTTTATTAACGTCACACTATAAATTAAAAAGAAAGCTAATGGTTGGACGATCGGGGGATTCTTGTTAGGGACAGGACGTAGGAACTCTGTGTCACATTTTTCCCCAACTACGGTAAGCCTGTGACGTCCCCGGTTTTTCATTAACTTTATGTTCTTTGCCCCACGATTAATGGCAAAACCTTTCCCCCCAATCCCAAAGAAGAGAACGGATCGAATATGTAAATGAGATATACTAAAAAAAGGATAGGGGGAAAACCTAGATAACATAGCATAGTGTAGCGGCTCAGAGATTGTAGTGTGGAATCATTCTGATCAATAGCTGACAAAGCTTGTGTGGAATCTTGAGGATCAAAATTAGCTGCATTGGGATAAAGAATCTTCAAATATAAAGTTATAGATTATATTCTCTGGGTAAAGGGGGACCAGAACTAAAAAGGTAATTTGATATAAGAATTGATAACAGGATTATTTAGGATATGGATGAGGATCTAATTGCGTGATCGCTTAAATACGTGATTTTAAATTTTGGGGCTTGACTCTCACTCTAATTTTATTTGTCAAAGAGAATTTAAATATTATGTTACTTTAATAAAAAAGGGGATTAAATTATGTCTCTTCATTTTGATTCCCCCACCCTAGCTTACCGGGGAAACCCGGGAAGACATGGTCATCCGGGGGGGAGTCTCAAGGCCCCGAACGTATTTAATTTTGGGGTTTGGTAAGTGGGGGGAAATAAATTCTACCCGAAATGTACTTTTCAGGGGCGGAGAAGGTTGCTGAGTTTATCGAGTGCATCGATAACAATATTCAGTTCTTAAACCCAAAATTTTGTTGTCTTACTTAAAAAACATCTCGGGGAAGGGGCCAAGATTGGTATTCGTTTTGGTTCGTTGTTGGTGCAAAAAAACAGCCACGGATTTTACTCAAAACTGAATTAGGAAAGGGTTTTTCCCCCGATCAAAAAAAGAACCAATCGGGTTTTATGCATCACACGGGGAAAAAATCAGGGGGCGACTGATTTCGTTTTTAGATTTCTAAAATAAAAGAAGTTTAGAATTAGGGAAAGTCCCAAAGACTTAGTGGATCATATTTTACGACTCGAACCACAGGTACAGGACACGTGGAAGTCCGAAATCCACAAAATACATCCCTTTTGAAGTCTTCAAAATTTAAAAGAATTCTTCAAATCACAAAGGGGGTTTTAGAACCAAATGTAGAAAGACGAGGTCAAAAAGCGCATAGGATGCCCAATTTTGGCTAATGGTAGCTGGAGGTTGGAAAAAAGGGGAGACCAAATAACAGAAATAGTTTTACGAGAATAGCCGTCAAAAAAATAAGGGTTGAGAGGAATAGGTTTAATAATAATGATCAAGATTCAGCAAAGGGGTTTCTCATTTAAATAGCGAAATATAAAATAGGGGACCGTAGAAATAAGGGTTCAGTGATAATTTTAATCGAGGGCCG
>BMAV01015489.1:0-21815 GCA_019973955.1 Trichonephila inaurata madagascariensis
TTTAAGTTAAAACCTAGAAAAAGTTTTCATTTCAGGAGACAGCCTGAAAATTAATAATAACTTCAACAAGAAAAATGGAGGGGAAAAAAATCCAGCTCCATATGCAGTGATGATAAAGATAAAAGTTTGGGTCTGCAACCCAAAAAATTTTTTTTTAAAAATTTAAGTGTATAGTTACTTTAAGAGTTTTTGTTAAAATGAGAGTGGGCATGAATTAAACAGAAATTATTAATGTTGGCCTAGTTAATGGAGAAAAATTTTTTGTCAAGTTTAAATTAAATTTAAATTTGAATAAAAATTTAATTCTAAGATAGTAATGAAAATTAAAGTCAAGATAAATTTTGGGAAATTATAAAAGTTAAAAATGAGGTTTTTAAGATTAAATTTAAAAAAAAACTCGAAAGCGAAGAGATTCAAAAAAAAGATTTGGGCACGAAATTTTTGGGGGTTTGAGCCCGAAAATTTTCCTTTTTCTTTTTGGGGGGGTTTGGACGCCCCTCGCGTCCCTCCCAACATAACTCCAAAGTTCTTTGACCCACGATTAATGGAAAAACCAAAAATACCAAGAAGATCATAAAAAAAAATGTAAATGAGATATATTTTAAAAAAGGATGAACTTTATGATAAGGAGCGGAAAGTTTAGAATAACTTAGAGGGAATCATTGGATCAAGAGTTAGTTCTTATAGCTCTGGAAGAAAGATACGTTCATTATAAAAATTTGGGAATCTTCGCATAAAAAGTTACATTATAGATATTCTAATCACTGAAGGAAGGAGATCTCAAAAGGTAATATTTTGTAAGGAAGTTTGATGAATCGGTTTATTTATTTAATTAATAAATGATCTAGTTGGTGATCTGACTTGAATACAAGGTTTAATTGGGTTCTCCCTTTAAGAAAGTTGTCAATAGGAAAAATATGTTTTTCTTTAAAAGTTGTATTAAGGGAACCCAAAAGTCTCATCATTTTGATAATCCCCCACCCCACTTGCGGATCGGGTAACAATATCACAGGATGGTATGCGCAGTCTTGCCTTAATTTGGTAAAAGAAAAAATTTGAATAAAATTGGGAAAAAAATGTACCCCTATTTTATTTTTTTAAAAGCAGCATGGGCAAGATTCAATAATGGAGTTGAAAAACTCACCCACATATGCCTGTCTTAATAAAAGCTAGTATATTAATAGTAGATTTTTTTTTATTCAACTCAGAAAACCTCGTATTTTCAATTAAACTGTCTTTTCGAATAACTAAATAAATGCATTTTTATTTGGGGTGCAAAAGATTGATTACGTTTTTTTTTTTTGAAAAAAATGTTTTAGTGTATATGTTTAACTAATATAATATGAACCCTTTTTATTGGATTTAAAACTCTCATTTTCTTTTTAAAAAACTGTTAAAAAGAAATTAGCTTTTAACCCGGGTTAAAAATAAATAAATGAAAAAAGTTTTTTAAAAAATTTAAAAAATTTTAATTACAAGTTAAAATACAAAAACATCTTTTTTTGGAAAAGAAAGAAAAACACATAAGCCTTTTTTTCCAAAAAGTATTCTTTTAAATTTAATTAAAAGTTAAAATACAAAGCATCTTTATGGAAAAGAAAGAAAACACATAAGCCTTTTTTTCAAAAAAGTATTCTTTTAAATAGTTTGAAAATGATATGAAATCGAAAAATATTGCTGCTGGTAGACTTGAGCCGCCTTCTTTTCAACCGCGGTTTTCTACAGGAATAATCGATTAACGTGCATTTTTAAGACTAGGACATTCCAGATGAAATCTTTAGTGAACGAGACGTCAGACAGCCTGGCAAACGCTGCAACTGTCTAGGTAAGGCGTCGGTAATCTATGGTATATGTGCTCTAAATTTCGCACATGGTACAAAAAAAAAATTCTTATTGACATTCTGCATCAACTGACACATTAGCCAATTATTGAGCGAAGTTGACATTTTTGAAATGGAACGTTTTGAACTAACATCTTTAGAATTATGGAAATCAAAATTTACGGAATTGAGAAAAAAAAATGTGGAAGATAACTATCAATTCATTGACAGTTATTTTTAATTGATGGATGCCATTGCTGGTGAGATTTAAGTATTTGAAGGAAATTGCATATACTATGTTTACCGCTTTTGGTTCTACATGTCTAACGCGAACAAATCTTTTCTCACTTGAGAAATATTTTTAGTCAACGGAAAAGTTATTTAACTACTGAACGTTCTGAGTCGTGCCAAATAGAAAATCACACATTATACCCCTGATATTGCGAAAGGAAGCAGAATAGTACAGGGACAAGTTTGAATAAAAAATAATTTTTTTAACTATGATGATGGAATGCTTACACTTTACGATGTTTATTTCTTATTTTAATAAATAGGTTTGAAAATATACATAATACATAAGGTGACCAGTTTTTTTTACAATGAAAAGGATGACGCGCGCGAAAAATTTAAGAAAAAGTTACAACGTTAATATTTGAAACATTTTTTTAATTCAAATAAAAATACGCTAATTACGCTTCCATTACTATTAATTATTTACTTAAACGAGTATTTTCCCATTGCATATTTTTTTCTCAATATGTCATTTTCTAATACATCGGAAATTTCGGTGCAAAAAATATCCTTTATATTGAGCCTTGCAGTTAAGTGTTACAGCATAAGTATCAACATTCAATTTTGATTTCTCACGCGTGTCCAAAAATCATTACAAACTGAAAAACTCTTTCAATTTCTGCATTAGTTCGAGGTCAGCACAACATAAATTCAATAAGAATAACTAAATTATCATGGCGGAATGTGTTCTTGAAATGGTTAAGTATTTTCACCCATCTTTTTATCAATTTCAGCATGCTGATTTACCAACTGTCCCAATTTATTAGAATTTAAATATACATTCAGTCTTCTAATTTATTCAAACAGAAAATTGTCACCGACGCAGATAGGCTTTTCTGATAAAACCAGCAATACTTTTTATTTCTGCTCACTTTACTTGTGGGATGAAGTCAAAAAACACCATTGAAAACTGTTATTTCCTGTGATATTTGTTTCAGACCTCATTTTTTCGACATATTGGAAACATAAGTCTGGTTCATCTCTGAATAAAGTTTAACAGATCTGTTTTAAAAATATTGAAAAGCGAAGACAAGTAGGAGGACATGGCTTTTTGAGGAAGGACAGAACTTATAAAAGGAGAACTGTCCTCACTAAAAGGAGTGAGACGGTTGATCAATTTATAATACATAAAAAAATGCTCAATTTAACTTTTTATTTATATTGGAGGAATAGTTGTATTTCGTTGTTCATGTGTTTATGTTAATTAATATCATTAAATGATGTTATTCTTAAGGTACTTCCTAACTCTGCATGCCTTGACAGGGGAATGAAGTGTTTCAAATATTCCCTACTATGGGATACTCCAGTGCTTCTCAAACTTTCAGTATTCACGACCCAATTTTCAGTCATAATTTTCATCGTGCCCCCCTTATACAAATAATGTATTGAAAAGAATAATAATACTTTGACTCTAAAGCTGCAATACGGCTTTAAATATAAATCGTACAAATTGACAGATAAGTATTAAATTATATTATTTTAATAATATAATTTTATGGCATACCCATAAGGACACTGATAATTATTATGTATTCCGACTACGTTCGAAACCGAGATTTTGCAAAAAGCGTGTAAATGGATAATATTTATGATATTTAGTGCCTAAGCTAAGGTATTAGAATATATATATATAAAATTGTTTTTAAGAATAGTGTTACAATAAAAATTATTTAAGTATATTATTTTGACAAAAGTGAACATAGAATGACCTTATTTTCAAAACATTTTCCTTTGTGAAAAATGCTTCTATTATAATAATATTTTCGCTCTGTATATGCTCAGACCTCTGTACAGAAGAAGCTCAACTAGAAATTTTGAGATATATAACTTAGAAGATTTATCCATGTTTTACGACAACAGAAGGGGAGAAATGTTAAGAAAACGCCACAATTATTTCAAATAGTTGTAACTCTGAAAAATAATGCGAATTTTTCAAAATGGTCATAGTTGAGCCTATGTAAAAGAGTAAGGTTTGGATCTATATACAGGCAAAATATTACTATAATAGAAGCATTTTTCACAAAAGGAGAATATTTTGAAAAAAGGTTATTCTAAATTATTTTTTTGCCGAAATATTGAATTTAAATAATTTTTTTTGTCAAAATGTTCTTAAAACCACTTTATATATATATTCCAACCTAAGTGACACTAATTATTATGAAAACTATCCATTTATGCGCTTTTTCAAAATCACGGTTCCGAAAGTAGTCGGATACCTTAAACTTCTTCTTAACTTAGTACAGTTAAATTAATTATGAAACACATTGTGTAATACTAATACATTTTTATAAGTGTATTATATCAATGTAAATGTGTATTTTATTTTTTATTATGCCAGAATGTATTTTGTTACGAATATTTTCAGTGAATTAATAATTTTTTTAAATAATTTTTTGTTTTCGACTTTTTGATATACTAGCTTGTAGGGTTATCACGCCCCCCTCAAGGGGGACACACCCCACAGTTTGAGAAATACTGGGGTACTCTGAATCATATTTGCAGATCCGTTTGAAATAACAAAGCTATAAGGTTGTCGAATCTGCCCTACTGTATACCCTTATTCGAAAGGTAAACCGAATTTTATTTGTCAAAATTAGAGTGCTTGAATTGATGAATTGGCTGCCATCAGTCGAGAATTCCTTGAATTATTTCTTTCGGCACTTTTTCTCAAAGAGAGAGTAAAACAGACTTCTTTTTTACTTTTAAAGTATTTTTGTTATCAATTAATCAAAATTCCCAGACTCATATTTTAATTTAGTTTGATATTTTATTAAGGTATCCGACACCGCGTTCGAACCAAAATTTTAAAAGCGCATAAATGGATACTCACGATATTTAGTGTCACTTAGATTAGAGTACATGTATAAAATTGATTTAAGGACATTTTGACAAAAAAATTATATAAATACAATATTTGGCAAAAGATTAACTTAGAACCTTTTTCAAAATGTTCCTCTTTATAAAGAATGTTTCTAAAAATAATAATATTTTGCTTATATATAGATAAAGTAAAAGACTTCTCCAGAGTCTGAATCCAGGATTTTTGAAAAATCTCACATTATTTTCAGAGTTACCACCCATTGAAATAATTATCGGCATTTTTTCTTAAAATTGCTCTCTGTTGTCGTAAAACATGATAAAACCACTTCTACATCATATTTCAAAATTCTAGTTGAGCTCTGTAGAGAGATCTGAGCTATACAGGCAAAATATTATTATAATAGAAGCATTTTTCGGCTAAAAAGGAAAAAATGTTTTGAAAATGGGTCATTCTATGTTCACTTTTGTCAAAATATTGTACTTAAATAATTTTTTATTGTAACACCATTCTTAAAACAATTTATATATATTTTCTAATGTAACTAACACTAAATATCATAAATATTATCCATTTATACACTTTTGCAAAATCATGGTTCCGAACGTAATCGAATACCTTAAATACGAATTCAAATCAGTAAATTAGAAAAAATAAATAAAACTTTACATCCCTTTCGGAACGAAGAACAAAAGGACTGCAGAAGGAAAAAGAAAAGAATGCAAGCGTGCAAAAAAAAAGGCATTGCGGGTCATTAATATGCACGCATCCATATTGAGGAGAGTTATATTAACGTCGCCCTATAAAAGCTGGAGCATGAAGGCTAATGGCGACGAACTTCGTAATGTTGAATCATGATCTAATTACGAGGACGACTCCTGAGCTACCCTCCTTCTAACTTCCACATCATCACACGGAAATATCGCGTTAACCCGTTATATTTAACATGCAGTGGTTCCCTACACGGCGTGGGTTTTCAGTGGTACTACGCTTCCTTCGATGTTATGACACGCCAGCCACGAGTTAAGGACTGGGCTACCGCTGCCACCCATCAGAGTGAAAAGACAAGTAATCACTTACGAGATTTATCTGAAGTAGTGTTGAAAAACGAATATATGTTTCAGCTTAGTTAATCGAAATCTTAAATAAAAATATACGCATCGTAAATTTAACAATACGAATTATTTTTTATTTAAGAAATATATATGTAAAGAAAAACATATTTATCTCCATATAATTATCTTTGTTCAAATTTTCAATCGTTTTAATCAAATACATTTTAAAGTACTCAAATGAGCTGAAAAATTTTTTATACACGATTATTTTGATGACAATACAGTAATCTAATAATAAATTAATAAAAATCAATTGATTAAAACACTATCTTCAAAGAATTACAAATACAGCCACGTTGGCATCATTTTTGGCGACTTAGCGACCCTTTTGATGACTTGTGTCAAAACCTGAAAAGTTTTTCTCACATTTTAAAGCGCGCCTGTTTGAGCTGAAATTTTCTAAACGCTATTGGTTTGGGTGACAATACGATAATTTAATTATAATTAACTAAATTTAATGTCTGAAACTAATTATTTACAAGTACAACCAAGTTGGTTTCCATTTTTATCGACTTGGATCAAAATTTAAAAGATTTTTTTCACTGTTTTAAAGCATTCAGTTGAACTGAAAATTTACAACGATTGTTTTGGATGACAATACGATACTTTAATGATAATTAATAAAAATTAATTACCACTTAATATTGTGATCTGTCATATGTATATACATTACTTACATTTCACTCGTAACTATTTATCAAAAATACCTATAATAAAATTTTACTTTATTGACCTAAGTAGGAATTCGACTTAAAAACCTTTTTTATATATTACTTGTTTTTAATGAAGTGAGTAACATTTCGGAAAAAACTAGTTGTACACCCTATTTATTTGCAGGTTTGTTAAAAAAAAATTTTCTACAAAACAATTCCAGATTTCAAAAATATTCCTTAACTCTGACGAAAAATTCCATTTATTCTAAGTGTCTGCAATAAAACATAACATATTGTGTTTCTGAAGAAAGGGTGATATTGCACCAGAAAATTTTTTTTTCCTTGGCGCCAGAAGAGTGTTTGTCACCGCACAATGAAGTCGCTTACCTATCGCGTCCTCGATAATATCTGTCTGTCGCTTGCGAAGATGCCAATCTTGCCTAACATTTCCTCTGTTTTAGGTGATATAATCCCAACATTAGTTTTCAGGCAATGTAGGGCGATGGGGAAAATAAATAAGAGGAAAAAAATCAAGTCTCAAGTATTTAAAGTCTTACATTTCTTACAGTCTTACATTTCCATTCTTTTTATTTAAAATTCTCTTTTGCAAAGAAGATCTTCGACGTTAAAATGTTGGTTATTATGATTATCTTTAGATCTAACATACAAAGCAATATGTTAGATAATTGTTTCATAATATTTTAAAAAAGATATTATTTAGATTAAGGCTATATATATACACAGTACCCCTTTCAAAAAAATTTTGGAGACAGTTACAGTAAAAATAATTGATGTTTTATATTTAGATTATATTATTAGGCTGATTCTATAAGTAAAAAGTCAGTTTGACCAGCCATTATTTTACAATTTTAAAAAATTAGGAATTTTTGAAGTTTTTCACAAATTTTTTATAAAATACTCAATTTTTAAAATTTTTAGTCATTTTAAGTTATTCATGTTTCTGTGTTATTGCAAAACAAAAGTTAATATGGATTTGAAAATATATTCCCTTGTTGATTTTAATACTATTTTTCTAGAAAACCTGAAAAAACACGAAAATCTTTAAAATATCAAAATTTTAACATTTTTATAGAAAATAACTACAGACCTCAGCCCTAAATCCATACTTCAACTTTTTATAAACATATGTTTGGGAGCATACAAAAAAAAAAATTCGCCTATCTTGAACAGAAAAAGCCTTAGAAAACACTTATACTAAAAATTGAATGTCTGAGAAAAACGCATTTCAAGTTTGTAAAATCATAAAAACAAAAACACTTATAGTCTTATAAAGCTCTTAATTTTTAATATGTTATTTTCCAATGTATGTTCTGCATTAAAACACTATTTTAATTAAATATGCCTGAAAACAATATTTTTAATTCAAACTATATTTCTTTGCATAATATTGATAGCATTTGTTAAGACGTCAGTTTATTCAGTTTTTATCCTAACTTAATATTTTCTACAAAAAGTTTTGAACACGAAGCATTTATGTACAAAATAATAATAGTCAGGTTTGCTCATAAAATGTACTTTTTCAGCGCTCTTTTAAATTGGGCAGTTTACGAAGTTCTAGTTTGTCGTACGACTTTAAAGTACTAAAATATAGTACTACAAATATGTTTTAGTATAAGGTAGTTTGGTACACTAAGAAAATAAACCAGTTATATCTGCAACATTTGAATTCAGAATCCTTGTATTCGGAAGTCTAATTGCAGAACCAGCAGAGGACTGATTTTAGATACATCATTTTCAGTAGTATTCCATCTCTCGAAATATTGTTTCACAGCAACCTGAGAACGCATTAGCCACATGTCATTTTTCTAAAGAAAAGAATCAGTGATAAAGCTTTAACATATAAACTATTTTTAAAGTAAAAATTGGACATGAAAATTAATCTAATTAATTATTTATGAGAAGTCAAAACACTCAAACATGTCAATCAGAAATGATTTTAGTAATGAAAATTGGAATTACTAACAACAATTTCAAACTGAAAGCTCAAAATAATTTTTAATTATTTCAATTTAAGAGTGGAAAATGCTTTAAAATGAAACCGAAAACCAAAACCATATGTCATAAAACTTCAAATATCTTTTAAGAACTAATTTACTAACAGATCTGGAAATTTGTGGCAAGCTTCTCATGATATAGGCTACTGTGAAAATGCAAAAAGAAAAAAAATCGGTAAAATGAAATTTTTAGGGTACTGTGTAGCCTTTAAAGGTTCCTAAACTGTTTCGTCTCATAGACTCCCTTTGGCCATGTTTTTTTGACTTATCAGCTTAAAAGCAGTGTTTCAAACTTAGCGCCCCCTGGGGCGTGATAACCTTACGAGGGCGCGAGCATATCGAAAATAAAAAAAGAGCCTAAAATAATTAATATACTCTCTGAATGAATTAAAACAAAATACTTTCAGACATAATAAAATGCACTTTACTCTGATATAATTTATAGCGATATTAAAGTCATCTCTCAAAATAATAAAAACCTTTTCAAATACCTAATTAGCTATTCTTGATCCTACAACCAAATAAAAATCTTTTATTTGATTTGCTATAATCCCATGATGAGAGATTTTTTATTAATTTTTTCTTTTAAATCTAACATACTTTTTTTCAAAAAAAACGAATCCCAGACCCAGAATCGAAAAAATTTAGGAACAAAAAAAATTCATCACTATGATTTTTTTTTGAAATACTGCACATTATATGAAATTTTTTTTGCTGATAACTGTTTGACCTTCTGTTTTTTACGGTTAATTATGCCCCCTCTTTATGTGTTTGTTTCTCATTAAAGGATTTAAGAAAGTATTTTCTGTTGTGCTCTTTCCATGCAAAAGAGTTTTATGATTTTGGAAAATCACGGGAGTATTTTTGAAGGATTACTTGGCCAAGACTTTTTTTTTATGAGTATTCTCGAACAAAAAAACCATAACGAAAAGTTTTTTTAGCAGCAACATACATAATGAATACACTTTTACAATGAAGGGGTCCCCGGGGACACACCAGACCCAAAAATAAATTCTGGAAAAACCGTTTATTTGTTACCAAAAAAAATTGAAAAGTCCTTGAAAGTAGGTAAGTTCTTCTTTAATTAAATTATTCACTGGAATCAGATTTGTATCTGTACAAAAAATAATTATATATATATATATAAAAAGGGTTGGGGGGACTCAATAACCCCGCTCGACCGTATTTAGTGCCGCCCCCCGGGGAAGGTCTCTTCGCTTTAAATATTTAAAAAAATACAATTATTCTTCATCGGAATTTTATATTTTGTTCATTACTTAACGTCAATTATAAATGCTTTCTGTGGGCTTAAAATTACAATTCGCTTAAAAAATAATTATAATTTTAGCAATTTTTTAAAAAAAATTTTAATTTTTGTAAATAGCGCGCACTTGGTTTCTCTCCCTTTCAATTCAGCTATTATATCAAAATGTTTTATTTTTTATAAGAACTCGGGAAAAAAGGGGGACTTCCCGCCGGTATACTTTTAATGTATCAGTGTGTGTGTGCTGCCAAATATTTTATAACAAAAATTTTACTAAATTAAGTTGGGGTTGTCTTGCAAATTTTTATAAGAAATGCTTTTTATTGAAATTGACTCTCTGATTCTTTTTTTATATTTATCTGATATCTATTTTTGTATTCGAAGAGCCACCCCATTTTGCAATATGTTCAATTTAAAAAAATGAGAAAGGAAAAAAAAATAATAATTTTCCTATTATTTTTTTTTTTTTTTCTTAAAAGTAACGTATACAAAATTTAATACTTATTTTATTAATTTGTATGGTTTATAATTAAAAGATCACTTATTGTGTAGCTTTAGCGTCAAAGTACATTATTATTGCATTCAGTATATTATTAATGTATAAGGGGGGCGCGACAAAAATTGTGATTGAAAAGGGGGGCGCCAGTATTTAAAGTTTGAGAAGCACTGGCTTAAAGGTCTTTTTGACAGCTGATAAAGAGCTACTTACTTTAAATTTTAAACTGTAGTGAAGTATAGTGTTTAAAACTTAAGAATCACAAGCTAGTTAATTTTAAGTTTCTATTTAATAATACATAAAATAGCTGTTACATAAAATAACTGGAGCACAAAAACTTAAATGGGAATGAAGAATATGGCGTTTCAATAAAACAAATTATCATCATTAGGCGTTAATCTTGTCGCGAGTTAAACCCTAAATCTCGTTTAGTAGTCTCCAGTTTTTTTTTTGTTTTTATTGAGGGGTGGGGGAGTGGATTAGCAACCGCGGTGAAACTCTTTTTACTAAGCAAAACCAATTAAAAGGTTTCTCACAATGCTCCATAACTCAAGATAAATAACAGGTATGACTTTTTAACCTTTTATCTACCGCATTATGATTTACTGCAGTTTTTTTCATGCAATATTTTTTTTAATCACTTCATTGAAAATTAAGGGATATACATAAACAAAATACTCAACTTAGGGGAATTTAATCCGTTAGAGCAGTGTTTCTCAAACTGCGGGCGCGCCCCACTAGGGGGCGTGATAACCCTACGAGGGAGCCGCGAGTATATAAAAAAGTCGAGAATAAAAGATTATTTTAAAAAGTTATAAGAATTTACTCTTAAGGTATCCGACTACGTTCGGAACCGTGATTTTGCAAAAGCGTTTAAATGGATAATATTTATGATATTTAGTGTCACTTACAAGGGGAGGGCACGACTAAGGAAATTCATTTGGGATCGAGACTTGGTGTAATAGTAGTACTCTTTTAGGGTGTTCACCCCTCAATGTAATTCCGTCGAATGGCCAGTCAATTCGGAGAAATCAGCCTTCGAAATTCATGCTTAGTTTTTATACAATTAAATTTTAATTTTCTGCAACGAGTTCGTAGTTTGATTGGTAAATCGTCTGCTTTCTATGCTGGAGGTTAGGGTTCGATTCCACGCGATCAACTTTTTTTCTTCAATTCATTTAATTATTTTTTTAAATTAAATTCCAGCAGCGTTTACTTATTTGCATACATGAGCTCGAGGACAAGAGATACGTTTAAACCCTCTACAAGAGCTCCCAAATGACAAAAACATATTCGGTATTTTATGACAAGCTTTAAGGTTAATAAAAAGGAGTTGAAATGATTTTCGTATCCAAGAACAACCAAAATCAATTTAAATTATTAATGCAAACATAAAATTCTAGAATAAATCTCATATAGTAAAATTGGTACAGAATTTCTTTTTCACAAAGCTTGAAATTTTAACCCACAACATTATGACATTTTCACAATGGTTGCTCTTGGAATAAGCTCTACAGGAATTAAAATATCTTCCATAGTTCTCAGTTTTTGAAGAAATGTAAAATATTATTTTGGATAAAATTAAATTTATATACAGCTGAGTCCCGAAAACTCGTCACTAGATAACTCGACAGTCCGGTTAACTCGCCCCCACCCCTTGTGTGTCGAAAAAATGCCATGTGCAAAAAAGGGATGGCAATTCTTTTCGAAAAAGATCAATTTTTAAATCGATTCAAATCGTAACCTGATGAATCGATTCACAAAACAAGTAATATAAAAAAAATTTTTAAGTCAATTCCTACTTAGATCAACAAAGAAAAGTATTATTTTAGCTACTTGTTATTAAATAGTTACAATTAATATAAATATGTATATACATATGGCAGAATCACAACATTAAGTGGTAATTAATTTTTATTAATTATCATTAAAGCTTCGTATTGTCAACCAAAACAATCGTGTATATAAGTTTCAGTTCAACTGAATATTTTAACACGTAAGAAAAAAAATCTTTTCAAGTTTTGATACAAGTCGCCAAAAATGATACCAACGTGGTTGTATTTGTAATTCTTTAAATAATTAGTTTTAATCAATTAATTTTTATTAATTATCATTAAAGCATCGTATTGTCAACCAAAACAATCGTGTATATAAGTTTCAGTTCAACTAAATACTTTAACACGTGAGAAAAAAACCTTTTCAAGTTTTGACACAAGTCGCCAAAAATGATGCCAACGTGGTTGTATTTGTAATTCTTTAAATAATTAGTTTTAATCAATTAAAATTTTTATTAATTATTATTATATTATTGTATTGTTATCCAAAATAATCCTGTATATAAAATTTCAGCTCAATTGAGCGCTTTAACATGTATTTTATTAACGATTGAAAATTCCACCAAGATAAATATATAAATGAATTAATATATAGAGATTGTGAGCTAATAGCACAGAAATAGAAAAATCGAGGCCTAAAAGATCGATTTCTAAGAAATCGATTTTTTATCAAGTCTGCATTTACAATGTAACTATAAATCCATTTTATGAAAAACAAGAAAGATTCCCATAATAAACGATCTCTTATCAGTAAAATCAGGGAATTTTTTTTAGTTCAGGGAATTCGACAATTACAATTATTTTTATTACCATATCAAAGTATCAGGTGTAAGAGAAAATATTTATTTTCTAAATGTATTTGTTGCATTAGAAAGTTTAGAAAATAGATAATATAGCTTATAGTTCTCAATGATAAAGATAAATAGCTTTAAAGATAGTACATTCTACTAATTGTAAATAATTTTATGGTTTTACCAAAACAGAAAAAATCGAATGTCGATTTTTTAGGTTGAAATAAAGATTCATTGCTATATATCGATTTAAAAAATCGATTTTGGGGGGGGCGTGAGAAATCGATTCTTCGATAAATTGATCTCAGATCACCATCCTTAGTGCAAACCCGTTCGCATTTCTTTAAAAAGTAGCTGTTTTTTACAAAGTCGGCTACTTACCGTATTAACTCGAATCTAAGTCGCAATATTTTTCCAGTGCTAATGTTGCTGAAAATTGGGGGCTGCTAAGAATTGAAAGCAAAACATTTGTAGGTTGAGAGAAATTTAGTTTCTACTTCTTTCAAAAGGTAAAATGTGATCGTCCATTCTGGGCACTTGCACCGATGATTTATCCCATTCTGCAGTTTAATGCCGGTATTCAGTCTATCCTGAATATCGTTGTCTGCTCGTATTTATGAAATTTTAGTGTATACGCTTTCTTTTAATCACGTAAACATCAAAGATATCGATAATAACATTAAGACGAGTTCACTATGACGCAAGTATGAAAAGGGAGGTAATTTTGTTTGCCGAAAAAAAACGGAAACGGAGCAGCGATCACTGAAAACTTGACACGGATGAAACAAATATACGTCGAGGGTGTAAGCAAAATGATATAGTTTTTGCTTATAAATGTTCAGCAGTCGTTAATAACTCTTTTACATTCTTCTATAATATATTCTTTTAAAATGTTGCACAGCAAATGTATTGTATAGCACAGAAGATGACACTGTGTGGGAAAATAACGATGCCGGTACCAATTCCGAAGTCAACTGTGACAATGAGTGAGGAATCCTTTTCGAAACATGATATTGACAGTTAGAGTAATTATAGGTTCATGTGTATGTATTTGAAAGTTTTTAATACTGGTAATATAAGTTAATTAATTTCTTACTATATCTCATTAAAATCTTTTTTAAATTTCTTAGGTATTAGATATTGATGAATCTTTTACACATTTTTTCTTATAAAAACTTGTAGAGAATAGAGGACGCGACTTAGAATTGATGGCGGCTTAGATTCGAGTACATAGGGTCATTTTCATTAAAGATAGTGTGACATAGCCATCTGTGGATAGCTATGACGTGTTGGATCAGCGTAAGTTAAAGGTGTGGGATTATCTGAAGGATGAGACATTTTATAATTCTTAATACAACTTTTATTAAGAATAACTTAAATTACTTATATATAATGATCAACTTATTTTAAGTGAGAATAAACCACAAAGTAAGCCGAATATTTAAGTTATATCGCACAACTAGATCACTTATTCTAAATATAATTGATTATCTACCTAATCTCGCTTTTTATATTATACTATCGTTTAGAAAGTAATCCTCCTACCTTGGTTGTAGACTCATCTATTCTGCTTCTTGTAGATAGATGTACTCATGTACAATTACTCTTCCTTATAAATATTATTATCGAAGGTGGGCGTTTCCTTCTTCCTTGTGAGTAGGCCGTCTAAACACTTGTTCCGAACTGTTCCACACTAAGCTTTCTCTAAGGTTGCCATTCATCTCACTAAACTTTCTATCCTTTTAAAGTATATCTTATTTGCATTGTTGCTTTGTTTCTCTTCTTGGTATTGGGTTGGAAAAGTTTTGCCATTAATCGTGGCCGTCAAAGAACGTAGGAGTTATGTTAGAAGAAGAACGCGAGAGATGTCACAATAGTGTTATGCCTTCATAAAGTATTTTTCTGAGGTGTGTCTGATCAGATTGATTACTGTGTATTATGTATTCATTAATTTTCATTATCGTGCAGTAAATCCCCAATAGTTTCACAAAGTAGGTACTTATCTTTTGTTTAAGGGTATTTGGACAGTTTATTTGATGTTGTATTCTCAAGCAAACAATACATATATAAGTGCAGTACACTATTTTCTGAGGAAACACTTGTTCTTTTATCCCATTCTCAATAATAACCCGGCATTTCCATAAATTTCGCCACCCTTCGGTTTATATTAGGCTGGATTTTTGAGACTCTACTGTACAGTAAAAGTATTGATTGGATCACAATAGTCATAGTGATCGTGAAAGCTACCGTAATCCTCCCCCCCTTCCAGAGCAAGCGTTTGCATATAAATATAATTGATACTTAGGCTCTTCTTCCTAGGCTCTTCAATGGTTTAATCGTCTTGTGTTTCATTTACAAATTGACTCTTCAGTCTCAAAAGTTTGCCAAACCCTGCACTAATGTAACCATGGCTACGGAACTCTTCTGAGACATTTTTATATATTTTTCAGCATTTTTTGTTTCTAAATCAAATATACATAATGAAAAATAAAATATCAGTAAATTGATAGTTAAATTGTGCTTTATGTACTTAGAACATTTAAGAATAATTATTAGTTCACTTTGTTAAATAATAATTGCAAGTATTATTATTTACTTCGAAGGCATTGCAATAAACATAAACGCTTACTTCATTGCATCAAATTATAAGCACCTTTTATATTTTTATTGTTAACCCGCGGTCACTCGCGCCTGTTTTTGCTACCGCCGTTACTCGCGGGGTGTAGAGAACGCCCCAAACTTTTAACACATGCATTTAGTTATGAAAACAAAATTAAGTCATTATGGTACATATTTATAAAGTACAAGATGTTTTTTTGTATTATACAAATAAAATTATTAAATGTATTGCATATAAATGAGACAAACATTAATTTAAACTAAACATACAAAATTTTCATCTTAAAACACATAATTTTATATTTTTTCATAAATTAGTTAAAACGTATATACCAGTAATAAATACACTTTTTAATTAATGAGATAATGATAGTAGAAAGTAGAAAAATAATATTTTAATCATTTTCCAAGCATTCAGAGCAGACTGTATACAAATGCTCAACTTCTCGCTGGAATTCTCAGCCCCCCAGATAAACTTTTGAAGGTCATTACATTCCAATCGTTCGAGAAAGAGGGATTGCATCAGGCCTGAAGGTTCGATGACTTAAAATGTGCAGCTACAGAAAAAATCGGGGTTCTGTGCATTCTTTTTAGAATCCTGGTAGGATTTTCTTGTTGCTGGGGTGTACAGAACACCCCACGCGAGTGATCACGGGTTAGGGGTGTTGGAAACCTAAAATCTTCTTAATATGACAATTTTGAGATTTTTACATTTTCAAATTGTGTAGATTTTAACATTTCTAAAAATACCTTACTTTAACCTCTAAGACAATTGGAAGCTCTCAAAAATTATTTTTAAATAATCATTGAAACTGGGCCACGCCCATTTAAATGGCGTGCGAAAAATATAAATAAAGTATTTTGTTTCTGCTTAAAAGTTGAATGAATGATGGAAATCAAAACATTTCATCCAGAATTGCTAAGAAAGTGTTTATATGAATGTAACAAAATCCCAATGAAAGCGTAAACAACGTAATACGTACAAATAGAAGTATTATCATTGCCTACATATGATTCAATTTCATCATTCAATATGGGGAATGTATCAAAACCAGAAATTTTGAGAAA
This sequence comes from Trichonephila inaurata madagascariensis, assembly GCA_019973955.1. Classification (NCBI taxonomy): domain Eukaryota; kingdom Metazoa; phylum Arthropoda; class Arachnida; order Araneae; family Nephilidae; genus Trichonephila; species Trichonephila inaurata. The sequence goes on from BMAV01015489.1 coordinate 16,786, forward strand.
ACTTAATATTGAGCCTGGTGATTACACGGTACAGGGAATGAAGCACCTCAATAAACATAGAGTGTTAAGGGCTAAATTCTCATGTTTACAAATAAACAGAGGAAGTTAGGAAAGAAAAAAAGACTTAAAATGAAGAGAGAGAGGATGATGAAATTCAAAAAATGTAGATCATTTGCTGTATGGGGAGGAATGTTTAAATAAAAAGTAATTATACATTAAAGTTCATTTATCTCAAAATGTAAATTTTTGACGTTCGATGTACCTTTTCTGGGAAAATAATCTTCACAGGTATTTAAGTTTTTATATGAATTATTTATAATGATGGCTAATATATACTAAAATGAGCTTTTTGTAAGAAACTCAAAAAATTTTTACAAATTTTTTTATGTAAAAAATGGGCCAAATTTCACTATGTTTGATAAAATATTTTATAAATTATGAAAAAATTAAAATTAGCTAAAAAAGCTCATTTCAGTATATAATGAGAAAGGTGTACTTTAATTGTATGAAAAATTTCAAGCATGTACATATAACAGATTTTGAGAAAAGGTACATCGAAAATAGTCAATTTATCATTGTTGGTATAGAGGTTTCCGACTCCTCTTAATTTAAATTATATATGATTATTTTTATATATTTTTATCCCCTTAGTTTTGTATAGAATACAAAAGAAAAATAAAATTAGAAATACAATGCAAATTTAAAAACAATAACTTTATTGGTATCAAACACAATCACCACATAAAAAGTTACCATTTAATAAGCTTTAAAAAATATTTTTATATAAATCATACATACATAAAAATAAAATAGACCTATAGCTGAAAATAAGTACATAGAGAGAATAATTTTAAGTAGGTCTCTACACATAAAAATAATGTAATTTATTTAGCAAATTAGGTCCAAATTAGGTTATTTATTTATTTTTCTTTATTGATTATAATTCTACGTATTCGTAAAATTGTACCAAACAAAGATAACAACAAATTTAGTTCGAATAAACAAACAAATAAAATTTATTTTCTACTTCTCTTATTTTTGAATTATGAGAAAAGTAAATACATAAACTTCTTTTGTGCTTTATGGTAACTGAATTAAACATTTCCTGTTATAGAAGCTAATTTTAGTAACTGATGCTAATTATTTATTCAGTTATTTATTTTTACTGTTTTTTGTTTTCGACAATCAAATGCTTGAAATCAGAAGAATATGCTTGGTAGCGTATTGGGGTATAATACGAGAAAGGTGGACTTTTCAACATCCTCCTTTGAAAAACTTCTGTATGCACCATTCAGCAGAGTGCAATGTACAAACCTAAAATTTAAAACAAATGCTAAGCATCGACAGATAGGATTTGGCAGAATCAACAAATACTGTTTTAATTTAATTTTTGTAATTTTGAAAGGAAATCTGTCGGAAATACCAAATCCATTCCTTTGCAAAAACATTTTTTTTTTTACCACCAAAAAAGAAAAAAGATATGTATACGAAAAATACTACATTTGAATAAATTTTGTTTATTCGTCGTGCTTGTAGTTGCTAATGCACAATAAGATGAAATCTTTTTGTCCGGTAACCACAGTTAACATTAATGGTGACAGTTCTCGGAAGGAATCTGTTACTGTTGTTATCATACTTGGTTGGGAAACAAGCATTTGCTACTATGATTGGCTAATGCTGATGTCATGTTGTTTTCTTGCATGATGTCATGCTGATGTCAGCATGGCTATCTATAGCAGTATATCTTAACGCAGTGTTTCTCAAACTGTGGGGCGCGACCATATCGAAAATAAAAGGTTAAAAAAAAATAATAATTTACTGGAATGAAGTAAAACAAAATACTTTCTGATATAGTAAAAAAATACAGATCTACATTGATATGATTTATATATATCATCTGGTGAAAAAAGGTCATCAGAAATAAAAGATTTTACTTTGAACGCTCATTAGCTATCTTTGATCCTATAACTAAATAAAAAAAATATATATTTTGTTTGCTTTGCTGTAATCATACGATGAGAGTTTTTTATTACGTTTCTTTTAACCTAAAATATTACTATTGCTGACTTTCGAAATTACTGGTATGGTTATCTGCGTCCCTTTCTTTTAGGGAAGCTGTAAATTATATAATTCTGTTGCGCTTTTTTCAATGTGAAAGAGTTTTATGATAGATGGATAAGCATATTGAACACTTTGAAGGATTTATTGGCCAAGATTTATTTTTATGGGTATTCTGAAACATATAATACATAATGAAAAAAGTTTTACACAATTCTTTTTTTGAACTTTTTTCCATTTTTTATAATTTGAGAAAAGCAATAAACATGAAACGAATGAAAAATTTTCAAAAGCTACATTAAGAACTCCATCAAGATAAATATGAAGTCATAAGTGTACCGAAAGATGCACTTCACCCTGTCAAAAAGACACAAGCAAGAAAAAGTTCAACAGAATATTTGTCGATCATCAAAGGACATTAAAACTACAATAACGTGAACAAAATGTGACAGTTTTGCTTGCAAATAACTTTCCTGTAATGTTAGCGAAAAGTGTCTGTGATTTGTGTCCTTTATTAAGGTCACGCACATTTGGAACAATTTAGTTCAGTTTTATTGGATTTTTTCTCAAATTATGATAGAAAAATTGAAAAATCCTTGAAATAGGTAAGTATATTTCCTCTTAATTAAATTATTCACTGATATTGTGATTTTTGTCTTGTATATTGAAAATAATTATAAAAAAAAGAATTGGGTGGAGTCACTCCCCACGACCATTAACGTTAGTATTGAATGCACACCTGATCCCGGGATAAAACATTTTGAAATTTTCTCGCTTTAAATATCAAAAATAACACAATTATTATTCATTGGAGTTTTATATTCTTTTTTTTTATTACTTAACATTTATTATAAATGCTAATTCTGCGAGGCTTAAAATTATAGTTCGTTCTAAACCGTTTATAATATGAGCATTCATTTCAATAAATCATTTTTCATTTTTGTATACATTGTCATGCACTTGGTTTTACTTTCCTTGAATTAAGCTATTATATCAAAAATAATATATATATTTTTAAAAAATAAACTCGTGTTAAGAGTGGGTACTTCAGCCAGTATAAGAACATGTTTAATAATTATTAGTGACTTCCATGGGCTTGTCTTGCAGAGCAAAGTTTTTCAAAGGAAGGCTAAAAATTAGAAATTGACACTCTGAGTTATTTTTTGATATTTAGCTCAGATCTACATTTTGTCTTCAAAGAAGCCATCGCAGAAAATCCGGATTCATAAAGGTATGATGTTGAAAATGGTAATAGTATACGAAATGCTTTTGTTTTCAGTGCAGAAAATTCAGCATCCACCTCCATCCAGAATTCAAAGAGTGATTTATTACAAAATTGTCCTTTAATTTCGTCACTGGATGTGAAAACTATGAAGATCTCTTTTTCTACAGTTGAGAGCCCTTCTGAAGTATTTTGAAATGGATTCCTAACCCATTCGTTGCTTGCTATCAATTTGCCCTCGTCTGTGTACTTGTTGATGCTTTATTATCGTCGAATGCTCGCTGCGATTTAAAAATATATCTAGGATTTTGTTTTAATCCACTGCCGTAAATACTTAATACCGTGAACTACAATTAACGCGTGAATTATGAAATGTACATTCAAGAGAGATTCGGTAGCTAATCGATTCAGCCAAGACTGATTGGAACAGTACGAGGTACAGCATTTTCACATGTTTTGTGCAGACTTCCGTTAGGTTGCCTAGACTCACGTGAACGTTCGCGAGAATACCAGATGTAATGGATATGATAAAGAGCAATATAGATTAGACTATTTTTTAATGACATTTGTACTTTTAGAAATGGATGATGAAGGAAATAAATGTTTAATTAAATATCATTTCTCAATCTGCTTCAATTTAAAAATTAGAGAAAGAAAAATTATATACGTAACCTATTACTTAAAAGTAATTTACTTATAAAATATGTATTACTTAAGAGTAACATATATAAAAAATTAATACTTATCTTATTAATTTGTATGGTTTATAATTACGATCATATTATAGCTTTAGCGTCAAAGTACATTATTATTGCATTCGATATATTATTATTATTATACAAGGGGGGCGCGATAAAATTATGATTGAAAATAGGGTCGCCAGTATTGAAAGTTTGAGAAGCACTGGGATAAATATACATTTTTGCACAGCAAATTTAATTATTTATATTGAATTGTTAAGATATTACAGAATGTGAATTTTAAATATAGCGAAATGTAATAAGAATAAAAACTTTCAGAGAAATATTTAAAAATTAATAGTAAGTAACAGTATAATGAAGGGTATAGACAAATTTCAGGGATTTGTATTTTAGAGTCAAAAAGATATTAGAACATGAGCAATTACCATAAAATTAATTAGTTTCATTAATGCAAGTAAAGATAAATACTAGAAGCAAAGTATATAAAACAGATACAAGTAAATAAAAGAAAAATAAATACAAATAAATAAATACTAACTCTCTCTATATATATACATATATACATATGTACACACATATATATATATATATACATATATACACATATATATATACATATATACATATGTACACACATATATATATATATATATATATACATATATACACATATATATATACATATATACACATATATATATACATATATACTACACACACACACTTACACACATATATCTATATAAATAAAAATGTAATGTGTGTTTGTTCAAAGCCGCTAATCTCCGAAACTACTGGACCATTTCCTCTGAAATTTTGACAAAACGTTGCATTTGAATCCGGACGGGTTCTTAGATTCTTATTATTTTGTAATTCTTTCTAAATTTTTAAAATTTAATTTTTAAATGATTTTCCAGTGTTATGACGTCATATGATGTCACGATTCTCTCTGAATGCGAAAATTTATACTTTACGCATTGTTTTCGTGATTAATACATATTTTACTATAGTTATGTCCGTTGATTGTTATATTTATACTTTTTTGTTCT
>BMAV01015490.1:0-89285 GCA_019973955.1 Trichonephila inaurata madagascariensis
TAACCTTTTATTTTCGATACTCCCCCCTTTTAAAGGGATATCGCCCCCAGGGGCCCCCATTTGAGAAACACTGGTCCCGGAGTGTTTTCCTGATGGAAGATACTATTTCCCTTCGAGAAGGCTGAAACCATGTAAGGGTGAAACTGATCCATACTTAATTTAAAATAGTCCACAGTTTTTATGACTTGTTTTATGACAAGTAGGGACCTAGAGCCACTCTTATTATAAGCTCCACCAGAACATAACACCGCACTACCAGCTTGCATTTGACCGGCTGTACATGGGTGGAGCAAATGTTCACATAAAAACTGTACAAACTGACTTGACAATTAACGAGATAAATAAGATATGTTGATTATTCCAACAAAGTGATTCTCTTTCTTTTATCCATCATACAGACACAATATTCTAGAGCCCACTATAAGCGTATCGTCCCTGATGCTTGGTGAATAGGGACACACGAATTTAAGGTCTGCTACACAGTTTCATATCCTGTAGTATCTACTGAGATATTTATTCCGAAACATAAACATTATTTGGACATGCATTGCATTTGACTGTTAGCTGAATAATTGTCTAGTACTCATATGCTATACCAAGTGGGACAGGTTCCGATGTACTTTTTCCTTTACAGTGCGTGGGTGTCCATGATCTTGGCATCTATTGCTGATTTCACCATCAATTCATCGTCAACAAATATTCATACTTTGAGTTTAGAAGAACTATATTTTCGTACAGAGAATCCATACCAAAAACTTCATTGCATTCAAAATCACTTAAAACAATGTTAAATACTTTCCTCTTATAGTGTTGTCTATAAAGAAATTATTTTGCATTGTCCTTGCACACTAATTATAAAGTTCAAACCTGAGAACTTCGGTGGTAAAGTAATATCTGTAGTATAGTAAAAATACTTGTACGATGTTTCATCAAAATTGAAGGATTTTATGACATTTGACGATATTCATTAACACATGGAAGTGTCAATTATTTTTATTACATATATCCTTGACGGTGTTACTTGAATATGCAAGTTGAGCTTGCTGCCTTTCATTTTGTCTCAGGACGCAAATTATTATTATCCGTAACTGATTATAAAAAAGTACGGGGAACACCTGTAGTAAAGGCGCTGTTTACTGTTTCCAAATTTTAATAGTGTTACAGTTGAAGTTACTCATTATTAAGGGGACAATTAATGATGCAATTCTACTCAAAGCCATATGTTTTTTTTTTAATTATTCTTTAGATATTTAGACACAAGCTAGACTGTCGAAACAACATGTTATACTGGTCGTAATTTTTACGTACATTATAGGTCAGTATATATTTTGAATTTGAATTCTTGATACAATTAATGCATGGAGTAATTAATTTTTGGGGGGGTTAAAATATATTAATTTTTTTTTTTGAAGTGAAATATTTTCCTTTAAGGGGAAAGGGATTTATATTAATAAATATTTATAAATATTATATATATATATATATATATATATATATTTTTATATATATATATATAGTAAGTAATAATTAGAATAACTACTAATCTTACAAAACATTTCTTCTTCGTATTTCAATGCAATTACATAAATAAAAAAAAATATATCCAATAAAAGAATGTTATTTGTTATTAAAACAAACACAACTATAATTTGGTTTATTCTTTTCTAGTTCATTAAAACTCAGTCATTAAATTGAGTTTTATCCGAAAAATAAACACTTTCTGGAAAGATATTCATTCTCAAATATATATTATTTCTTTTTTAACGCCTCTTGGGAACTATATTCATTAGATAAAATATTATCATCGTAGATAAACATCCTGAACCTATTCAAAATACTGGCTATAAAAACCCACTTACGTCATGGAAACTTTTGCTTTAAAAAAAAAACTTTCTTATTATATGTGTAAGGTTATTAAAAGATTTCACAATTTTAAGTTATGTATATCGTTTCAGATTTATACGCATTGAATATTGCATGGTACTTTTTAATGACACTTAGTATGGTTTCACTTTAGACCAAGGGTAACACCTTATATTTTTCTGCTGGGCCTGATACATATGTGAGCTATTTTTTTCAAGCCCCCAAAATGAGGATAAATGGGAAGGGGAATGCTTTTAAAACCAAGGTAATATTGGAAATTTGTGGAAAATTGATCAAAATATTAAAAAATCTTCTTTTGTTTTAATTATTATTTTTGATATTTTTATTTTATTTTATTTTTTTTGTCACTACACTAAATTAAGTATTTCAAAACAATCCTTCACAATTTTTGCATCAGTAAAAGGTGTCATATGATTACCAATAATATAACAAACTTCATTGGATGTCTTTTGTTACGCCGTGATATTATCCCATCGACAAAACACGTTGTTGCGGTTGCAAAATTATTTAACAAAACCTATTTATCACCTCTTGAAAAATATCTTCGAGAGAAAGTGTCATTGAATGACTCCTGTTTATTGGTATTTTTCAAATACAATACTTTCATGACAAATCAAACAATTACTAATCCATGTTTATTTTTCACTACAAAATAGTCAACCTCTCAATCGTCTTGAAACGATTTTTTTAAAAATATTTTTCGCTTGAAATATATGAAAGATAGTTACAAATTAATTTCACTCATAAAATTGTCGCTATTCCACTACTGTCTGTTATTAATAACCGTAACCATTCCAAGTCGAAAAAGAATATCAATTCTTACCCGTACGACACTCACAAGAAAAAGTAAAGTTGATGTATTTGATTTTCTTGACAAAGATTTTCCCACCAAAATTTTAATACAATGTTCTTAAACGGAAAATAGGTAAGAGCAATAGACCTTGCCCGGGGCCCCAAAAGGCCGGGGGGCCCCAAGTTGAGTATCGCGTCTTTAGTCCTTTTGATTCACTCCGTTTTTGGTATAAATAAAAAAAATGAGCCCAAATTCGGCTTCTATTTTTTTTGTAAAATTTTTTTGTTAGTCTAATAGAAAAGCGGAGATTTTGGGCCCGCTGGGGACTGAACGAAAGGGGCTCCTGAAAATTCGTAAGCTAATGTAAAAGATGTATTGTAAATATAAAAAACACTGATACATTTTATAATTTTATCAAAATTTCAGTTTGTGAAGTAAATCCCTGAGCAAGCTTCATTAGGAAGTAAATTTTTTTAAACCCCCAACAGATAATTGTACAATTATTATATTTTGGGAATCAGCATGATAAATTTTTTTAAATTTCCCAAATCCGTTTCGCCCCAATTTCAATCCATGTAACCTCTTTTATAAATAAATATAAATAAATAAATAAAAAAAATTTTGAGCCTCTTTTAAAAAAAAATGAGTATGTTTTGAAAATAACTTCCAAACTGCATTTAAGCAGGGGCGTATTTAACAAGTGGGGCCGAAGGGTTTTTTTTCGTGTTTAAAAAAAATACCTTTTTGGGGAAAAATTTTTTTGTAGAACTGTGCTTTCAAACTTTGAATATTTACGACCTAATGTTCATTCATAATTTTCATCGCGCTTCCCTCCCCCCTTCATTCAGTAAGAATGTGTGTGTGTGTATTGAATTCTTACTAATATTATGAACGTGCAAGTTTGTGTGGATGTTTCGTACTCTTTCACGTAAAAACAACTGAATAGATTTTATTGAAAACTTACAATAATATAGCTTATACACCAGAATAACACATAGGCTATAATTTATAAAGATATTGTGCGAAGTGTCCAAAATATAACAATAATTGTCAAGTAAGTATAAAACAATTCTCCCATTTGCAAAAAAGCCCGTGACAGCATATATAATTATCTTTTATGTGTGAAGCAAAACTTTGCATTTTGTTTTGTCTACGCAAGGGGCCAGGAACAGTAAAGGCTTGAACAGGCGAAGTGTGAAACTGATTACAATTTTATCATAAAATAAATAAAGCAAAAAGTAATATTAACGTCTTACACTTCCAGATATAAATTATTTATACTATTTTAAGCGTTCATTACATAAAATTTGTAACAATGCGTTATTTTTAATGAGCAGAGATCAGCTTAGGAAGGTGTTTTCAAAAAATCGACCCACAATAGAGTTCCGGGGAGGTATAGATAAAAAAAATCCTTTTTATCAGCTATTAGATCCATAGACTTAAAATTTAACAAACATGGTTTTTTTTTTATTCAGCTAAGATATGCAAAAAGCTTTTTTTTTGTTTATTTATTTAATTCACGTAAAATTAACTCATTAAAAACTTCTTTATCCTTCAATCTCTATTGTTTAATTTTTTCAATTCACCTGTGCGAAGAACGGGTATAGCAGCTAGTTCTATAATAATGTACATTGACTTGAAGATTCGATTATAATCTGTTCGAAGAGAAGTATTAAATTTTGTACATAATTTTAATACTGTGGTCAAGATAATAGACTCGAGGCCGACATGTCTAGTACCACTGAAGACCCTCCGTGTAAATGTGTATTTTATTTTTTATTATATCAGAATGTATTTTTTTTTTTTTTTTGCTTCCTGTCAGTAATTTAACAATGGTTTTAAATCTTATATTTTCGACTTTTGGATATGATCGCGCCCCCACGTAAGGTTACCCTTACCCTGGGGCGGGATGACAAACCCTTTTTCGAAAACGTTGGTCAAATTTCGTTCGTATTTTTCTTTTTTTTAGTACTAGTGCGTGGGTCACTAATGTCCATTTGCACCAGAGTTAAGTTTAAAAATTTTTAACCGAGTATTTTTAAAGCAAAACTTCTTTAAAATTCAATTGGCTACACGGGTAAAAGATTTTATTGGAGTCACTTTCTACAAACATAACTGAGCATAACCTTACAAAAGTGCATTTTTCCCAATGAAATGGCTTTAAATATGGTTATTTGCTTTGGTTTTCGATTTTTTTCAACAAACAAAATGTGAGTAAAATTATACACTTTATTTGATATTTTGTAAACACTTTTGCTTTTTTTCAAATACTTCATACCTTCATATACATTTGTTATCATTTGCGTAACTTTGGAACTGTTAATGATCAAACTGAAGGTTATAAACAGCATTTAAATTGCTTTTGAGTCAATGCGGTTGAAAAAATTCAAATAGAATATAAATAATCCACACAAATTAGAAAATCTAAATAATTTCGAGTTAACAAACAAGTGGTTGCCTAGCAATCGTGGGTCAGGTAAAAAGGTTGCTTGGTCAGGGGTCTGACCCACGGGTCCGGTTCACCATCACTGCCCTAGTGGGTGCGCCCCCAAATTTGAAAAACGTTGGGTTAATGCTTTCATGGGTTAATGGCTGAAATCTTTATAACCTATTTTCGGTTTAATAAAGAATAATTATTATCAGAAACAATTACTTGTATTATGTATTTAACAAGGAAATCTACATTATATGTATAGGGATTATGAGGCGATTAACTAGTTTTCTGAAATTTATAATTCCATTTTTAATCAATAAGTTACTCTATTTAAATTACAGTTATCTACCAGTGGTACTAACGAGTACCACTCAATTTAAATATACTAGAATAACCATTTTTACGAATACTTTGATGACACTAAACATGGAAAATTCTTTTAAATCCAATCCTTCAAGATATATGGCAGCACGGGTTCTACGATGAGTATTTTAACGGGGAAGAAGAATAGTTTTATAGCAGAAGTTGCGTTTTCAGCTGACGTTTTGATCGTATTTCGAAAAATTTTATTTTTGTTCCCAAAAAGTAACTAATACCAAAGGTAAGTTTCTTATTTTTTTGTATGATATGGAAGAGCTCAGAAAACGATCTGACAACTTATTTTAAGTTAATAGTGTTATAATTAATTTTACAGTTTACTAACTTTGTGATACTTATATGTATCGACAGTAAACTGGATGTTAGAAGAAGACTTTTCTTTTTTTTTTCGTCCGTGTGGTTTATTGTCGCTTTTTGTTGTGTTGTAAAGTCCTCACTGTAGTGCAATACTTTTATGCTTTTTTTGACATTTCTTTTTTGCTTAACTTATATATTTTTCTTTTTTAATGTTTTATTTAAACATTTAAAATTGAGTTGTTGTTTTTCAAACAATTAAATGAAAACATCTGTTTTATTAAAAATACCAACATTTTATATCTTTATCTGTAACTGATATTTAAAAGTAATAGGAGATTTTAAGGTACTATTATTCTTATCTCACCCCCTTTTCTTTTACAAGGGAGGGCATGATAGAAAAAATTTATTTGGGGTCCAGACTTGGTGTAATAGTAGTACTCATTTTGGGTGTTCAAACCTCAATAAAATTCCGCCAAATGGCGAGTCAATTCGGAGAAAATAGCCTTCAAAACGCATGCTTAGCTTTCATACAATTACGTTTTAATTTCCTCCCACGAGCTCGTAGCCTAGTTGCTATATCGACTGCTTACTAAGCGCAAAAATTAGGGTTCGATTCACACGTTCAACTTTTTTTTCAATTCATTTAAATATGTATTAAAAATTAAATAAATAATTTCTGTAAGATTTATTAAACATTAAAAAGATATTTTATGTAATTATTTTATTTTTTTTAAAGTAAAAAAAATAAATAAATTTATTATTTAAATGATTTATTATTAAAAAATTATTTAAAAAAATATTAGTTAAAATATTTAAAAATAATTATTAAATAAATTATTTAAAATAATTTTTAATTAAAAGTATTAATAATTAAAAGTAATTAATTAATCATTATTAATTGAAATGATTTAAAATTATTAATAATTAAAATTATATATTTATTCAATAAAATTAATTAAGATTATTTAACGAATTATTAAGAATTATTCTTAGTTTATTATTGAAATTATTATTAGTTTATGATTGATATTATTATTAATTTATTATTAAAATTATTATTATTATTAATAATTTATTGTTACAATTACTAATTTAGTATTAAAATTATTATTCATTACTGTAATTACTATAAATTTATTATTAATATTGTTAATTTATTATTAAAATTATTATTTATTATTGAAATTATTATAAATTTATTATTAAAATTATTTAAATAAATTTAAATAAACTTATTAAAATTATATAAATTTCTTTAAAAATACTTATTAAATATTTTATAAAATTATAAATAATAAAATAACAAAATTAATAATATATGAAAAAAATACATATCTTTATCATATTAATTATAAAATAATTAATTTATAATAAAAAATAAATTTTATAAATTATTTTATATTATATATAATATTTTATTTATAGTATATTGTATTTCACATTATACAACTATTAGTATCTAATTTTTATGTAAAATATCATTTAATATGTATTATATATTTTATTATACACATTATTTATTAATATAAAAATATATTTATAAAATTTAATATAAATATTTATGTATAATTACAGTAATTATTTTACTTTATAAAATACCATATATTTACATAAAATATCCCTTATCATTTAATAAACCTTTCATAAAATAAATTTATTTCATTTTAAAAAATAATTAAATTAAATGAAAAAAAGAAGTTTAACGCTTAAATCGAACCCTAACCTCACGCATAATAAGCAGACGACCTACCAAACAGGCTATGGACTCGTTGGAGGAAATTAAAACTTAATTGTATCACTCATAATGCACAACGTGTAATGAGTTTTTATGTATTAATAAAAAGAAAAAACCATTTCTTTGAATATCATAAAATTTATTTATGTGTAAAAACTTTATTTATGTGTAAAAAATTTAATAAAGTTTAAAAATAATCATTTAGTGCTGTAAAATATAAGTGTTATTTAAGTCTGGTGCTTTAACATTTTTAAGAGTTAAAACTACATTAAGAAACTCATTTGCTCATTTAGTATTAGAAGAATATTTTATACCTTTGTGAACTGACGGTATTTTAAAGTAATAATTTAATTAATTAGCTCTAAAGGATTAAATTTTCGGAACATGAATATTTTATTTATGTATATCCCTTAACTTCCAAAGTAGTGATTCAAAAAATGCATGAAAAACGTTGCATTAAATTATCATGCAGTAGATATCAGGTTAAAGTATCACGGGGATTATTAACAATGGACCTCATAATTTTGAATTATAGTCAAGGGACATAAACGACACCCCATTCCAAGCTCCCACACGATGTCATTGACCGTTCTTTGTGCATCAGCCCCTTTAACATGCTTCGAGCCCTCTACATGGTATGTCTTCAGTGGCGTTAGTATTCGAATCCGTGACATGACAAAGGCGAATATGATTTTAAGAATTGGAGACCATTGGGCTACCACTGCTGAAATCTATGGTTGTTGGATTTTAATATTATATTTTATAACCACAATGAGTGAATATCTTTAATTACGTGCATCAAAATAATTGTTTTAATACATTTGTGCACTTCCGGTTAAAAGAAATAAATTATTTATACACGCAGTACAAAATACAACATATTATTTCATAATTTATATAATCACATTTCTATCAAATATTTTAATTTCACTCTAGGATTTGCACTAAATTTAATTTGTATTGTCTTCCAATTGGAAATTTGTTAACAATTTCAATTAGTTTTAATAACCGTTTAAAAGTGTATAATATATATGTAACACTTTAAAACTTTACAGATGAAGCAATTGGTATTACCATATTTACTATACACATACGTTTTATCCTTGTTAATTGTTTTTCCATTAAACAATTTTTTTAAAAAAAATGACAAAAAATACAATTACTTCAGATATCTGCATTTTGATGAAAGCATTGAATAAAATAAAAATTTAAATGTTAATGAGGAACAAAAAAATGAAATGAAAAAGTATGCATTATCATTATACAATTTAACACTTATGCACACACACACAGTTGATCTTATCAAATGACATTAAGGTCATTACGTTCGGAACCGTGATTTTAAAAAAGCGCAAAAATGGATAATTTTCATGATATTTAGCGTCACTTAGATTAGAATACATGTAAAAAATTGTTTTACGTATATTTTGACAAAAAATTATTTAAATACAATACTTCGGCAAAAAATTAACATAGAATAATTTTTTTTCCAAATGTTCTCTTTTTGTGAAAAATGCTTCTATTATAATAATATTTTACCAGTATATAGCTCAGACATCTGTACAGAGGCTCAACTAGAATTTTTGAAATATATGACTTAGAAGTGGGTTTATCCATGTTTTACTACAACAGAGGAGAGCAATTTTAAGAAAAAAACGCCAATAATTATTTAAATTGGTAGTAACTCTGAAATTAATGTGTATTTTCAAAAATTCTAGTTGAGCCTCTGTAGAGAGGTCTGAGCTATATACAGGCAAAATAGTATTATAATAGAAGCACTTTTCACAAAAGGAGAACATTTGGAAAAAAGATTATGCTAAGGTAATTTTTTGCCAAAATATTGTATTTAAATAGTTGCTTTTGGTCAAAATGTCCTTAAAACAATTTTATACATGTATTCTAAATTAAATGACACTAAATATCATGACAATTATCCATTTATGCGCTTTTTTAAAATCACGATTCCGAACGTAGTCGGATACTTTAATCCACTTTTTTCATATAATGAAAAAAAAATACATAGAAAAACAATATTGCATATAATTTTAAATTAATGATAAATGAAGACTTCATTAAAATGTATTCAAAATCTTAATTTGTTTGTAATATGTCACAGTATCTCGTATACATTCTGTAGCAATATAAGCAGTGTTTATTTTCAGAAACAAATACAAGGAACGACTAAAAACATTGCGACACGTGTATTTTGCTAAATTCAGATGTTAGATTCAAGATCTGACAAAACACATTCAAAAAATAAAAATTTTATCTTCTTTCGAAGACATAAATTCTATCTCAGAAGACATAAACATGCTTTAGTTTTTTTTTTTTTTTTTATTTTTATTTTTTTTTTTTTAAATTTATTTCAGAAATATGCAAATGTCCAATCATTTCAGTTCAAGGAAATGCTCCATGATCCACCTAATGTATACAGTGAGCTCGACTTCAGTTTTCTTGGATGACTTATTTTAAGAAAAACTTATAATATCAAAACTTGATTCTGGGAACATTTTAAAAAAAAAAGTGAATAGAATCCTAGAATTTTCACTTTATATTTGTAAATTTTGTACAGCTTTTATTTCGTTTTGCTTTGTTGAAATACAGATAATTCTGTTTAAATAAAAAAGAAATCGGTTACACATTTATTGAATTTGATACAATTTGCTTCTTTATTTAAATTATTTACATTACGATAGAAAAATGTATTACATTTAATACTTAAGGCGTACTCGTATAATATAAAGTAATAAAATACAAATACATTGAGTTTCAGTGTAAGTTTGTCTGTGTTATTTATTTTACATTCTGATAAGTTAATATCACACATTAAATTAATTAGGATTTTATAAGATAATTATTCAAAACATGAAAATCAAAAATAAAGATCTGTTTTCCTTTTGATTATTTTGCATAATATTAAAAACAATAGAAAATAAATAAAAATATAAAATTTGTAAAATGCCCCCTTTAACTAAAAGATAAAGTTTAAAGTCTCATTAATAAAAATTGTAATTAATACTCATGCTAGAATTGTATAAGCATTGCGAATATGCCTAAATTCTGTTTTTAGTTTCAATATAAATTTAGAATCAGAACTATTCATTAAAACTGTTAATTATGCATTTAAATTGTTTGATATATTAATAAGAATTCTCCGAACTCTTTAGTTGTATGCAATTTATAAAATATAATTCCTTACAAGTGTAGTTCAATTCATGTTAAATATGTTAGAAGAAAAAAAAATCAAAGTTTAGGAAAGTCAGTGTAATTCACTTATTGAAGAAATTAATATAAGTACGACACTCTGTGTATATTTACAAGCTGATTAACGCTATAATTTTGAACGTTTTAACTGTACTTTACATGAATAGACCAAAAGTAAATATCTTCGAAAGTCATTTGAACACGATTCTGAGTTCGACCAGGAATGAATCGTAATCTATATAAAATATATGTTTTTGTTGCAATTCCTAAAGCACAGTCAACACACAGTGTTAAATGAATAAGATCCTGGAAGCATATGTGAGGATTTTCTGGGTGCTATGCGCCCAGGCTACATGTTTATGGATGATAAAGCGCGGCTACATATAACTCACAATGTTGATGAAGTTAATGAAGGAGCTGATATTCGCCGTATGTATTGATCATCGAGGTCTCCTGATCATAATTCAATTGAATATGTTTGAGATGGTCTAGGAAATACCATTTCTCCGCGTACCTCCTCTCCTTCTTTTTACCCCACCCCCAAAAATTAAGACCAGCTTTTCGAAAAATGGTATTTGTTCCCCCAAATACTTATTAATAGCCTCATAAACATTTTGACAGATAAATGTGAGACTTCTATATTGGTGCAAGGTGTTTCTACTCCATATTAGACGAATTTTTCCAAGTTACCTCTGATTCATGATTTCACATATTTTCAAAAACTTGTAGCTATCTTTGCAATATTTTACTATATTAATTTTTTAAAAAAGTATTATATTTACAGCATAATGTATCCCTAATATTTTTGAGCATTCTATGTAACACTCAGCGAAAAAAAATGGAAGTGATTGGTAATTTATAGCGGAAGGAGAAGCATTCTGAATGCGAAAAAGCAAACTATTGAGAAAAATGATTTTAAAGTTTATAATTTAGAAAAAATAATTATTACAATATTTAATAAATATGAAATGTCGCTTTAAAATAATAGTTACATATTTTTCTTTAAAAAATAGCATTTTCATATTATTTTAAACCAGATATTTTGTAAATGACCCATTTTTAGAGATTATTAATTGCATAAAGTAACTGAAGTAAAATGTAAATTTTTTTCAGTCATAACAGAAATTTTAAGCGTTTTTGCTTCAAATAATATAAAAATATTATATTTTTACAATATATATATATATATATTATATATGTGTGTGTGTGTGTGTGTGTATGTATGTATATGTATATATATGTATATATATATATAATTAATAATAACTAAAAATTATAAAATTATTAATACACAAAGTGCCTAAGTTTAAAAATTTTCCAGGCACACATTTCAAATGAAAATATATGTATATTTATATACTTCTGTGTATATATTATACTTCACAAATGTCGAGCTATTTTTTTTTAGTTATTATTTCACTGATTAAAATAACTTTTTTTTAAGTAATTACTTCTTTAGGCGCTTTTTAATGGAAAGTGAACTTGAATGATGTGTTTTAAGAAGCTAAGCATTGTTACGCTCGGGATTGTAACGCTCGTAACAATGGATCGGAATTTTGCGTAACAAAGTAAAGTTCTTCAAGACTTGTTACAAGTATGAAAAAATCAATTCTCAACAATTGGTATAGTTTGCGTTATCAAGAGCAACAAGCCTTGAAGGAATTTACATTGTTGGGAAAAACCCGGATAAAAAATTTTTCCCCATGGCCTAAGAGAATCTACATCCCCAGAGATCTAAAAAATGAATTTAAAAAAGGTTTCAAAAAAACAAATTTAAAAAAATCCCAGATATCTTCCCCCCTTAATTTCCTCAAAAATAAAGAATGTCAATGTATATTTTGAAGTGTCAAATTTTACGTGCCGTTTTGGGATCTCGATGGCACTTTTTTTGCAGCATGCAACTATAACCCCAAAAAACAACATGGATAAAAAAATAAAGAAAATATAGATGTTCGGAAATTTTTTCATTGTAGAAAATTTCCCAAAAAGATACAAACACAGTTTTTTTGTGGAGTTTTTTATATATAAGAATAAGGGTCATACGACAATTTATGTCACTTCAAAAAGGATGTAGCTCAGTGCTTCTCAAATTTTTCAATACTGGCGCCCCCCTTTTCAACCCAAAATTTTTTATCCCCCCCCTTAAACATTAAAAAATTACTGAATCAAAAAGGCCTTTGACGCTAAAGCTTCAATACACGATCTTAATTAAAAACCTTTTCAAATTAATAACAAAAGAAATTAAATTGTATATATGTTACTTTTAACAAAAAAATTAAAAAGGAAAATTTTTTGTTTTTTTTTCCTTTTTTAATTTTTTTAAATAGGGAACATATTGTAAAATGTGGTGGCTGCTTTAGAAGACAAAAAAAGATATAAACCCAAATATAAAAAAAGAACTCAGAGGGTCAATTTCTAAAAAAATTTTTAAAAAAATTTTTTGCTCTGCAAGAAAAGGCCCATAAGGGCCGCTAATCTTATTAAACTTGTTCTTAATTCAAGTATTAATAAGATAAGTTTTAAAATTTTTTTAAATATATGTTACTTTTTTGGAATATATATTTTAAGTAAATTAAATATATACTTTTAAGTAATAGGTTAATTATTTTTATTTTTTTTTTCTCAAATTTTTTAAATTGAAACAGATTGAAAATAATATTTAATTAAAGATTTATTTCCTTCAAATCCTTTTCCCTAAAAGTACAAATGTCATTAAAAAAAATAGCCTAATCTATGTTGCTCTTTATCATATCCATTACTTTTTGGCATTGTCGCGAATTTTCCGGGGAGTCTAGGCAACCTAACGGACGTCCCAAAAAAACATGAAAAAATGCTTTTTCCCCCGTAAAAAATTTCTAGCCAGTCTTGCCCAAAATCGATTAGCAATTTAATTCTTTTGAATGTACATTTCATAATTCACGCGTTAATTGAAATTTCACGGTTTAAGTATTTACGGAAAAGTGGTTAAAAGGGAAAAAATAAAAGGATATATTTTTTTAAATCGCGGCGAGCATTCAAGATAAAAAACATCAAAAAATTATTTTAAAGACAGGGGCAAATTTGGGTTGCTTAAAAAAGGGGGAACCATTTAAAAATGTTTTCGGGGCCCCAAACCCTGCCAAAATTCTTCATGGATTTAATCCGGTAAAATTTTTAAAAAGGAAATTTGTAAAAACCCCTTTTTGGGACGGAAGGGGGGGATCCCAAATTTTTGCCCCAAAACAAAACTTTTCCAAACATTCCTTTTTAACCATCATACCGGGATTTTTCTGCGTTTACATTTGAAGACAAAATATAGATCTGAGCTAAATATAAAAAAATAACTTTTGAGTGTAAATTTCCCCCAATTTTTTTACCCTTTCCCCTTTGAAAAACTTTGCTTTTAAGACAAACCCCAGGGAAGTCACTGATAATTATTAAACTTGTTATTATACTGGCTGGAAGTACCCACTCTTAACACGGGGTTTTTTTTTTAAAAATGATAATATTTTTATTTTTGATGTAATAGCTAAATTTGGGAGGAAAAAACCCAAAATTGAATGACAATGTATACAAAAATGTAAAATGATTTTTTTGAAATGAATACTCATATTATAAACGGTTTTGAATGGGGAAATGTAATTTTTTAAACCTCCCAGAATTAGTTTAAAATTAAATGTTAAGTAATAAAAAAAAAATATAAAATTCTAATGAATAACAATTGTGTTACTTTTTTTAAAATTTAAAAAAAAGAAAAAATTCAAAATGTTTTTTGCCCCGGGGTCAGGGTGGCACCCCGATACTAAAGGGTTTAAAGGTCGCAGGCGTGATGCCCCCCAAATTTTTTTTTATAATTTTTTTTCAATATACAAGATGAAAATCACAATTTCAAAATGAATAATTTAACTAAGAGAAAATATACTTACCTTTTCTAAAATTTTTTTTTATTTTGTCTTTCATAATTTGAAAAAATATCCCAAAAAAAACTGAACTAAATTGTTCCCAAAAAGTGTTTACCCCAAAAAAAAGGACAAAAAATCGTAGACACTTTTTCTAACATTACGGGGAAAATTATTTTTCAAGCAAAAAATGTCACATTTTGTTCACGTTTTTTTAAATTTAATGTCCTTTGATGATCGACAAATATCCTGTTGAACTTTTTCTTGCTTGTGTCTTTTTGACAGGGTGAAGTGCATTTTGCAGTACACTTTGGCTTCCCTTTTTTTTGATAAAGTTCTTAATGTAGCTATTGAAAAATTTTTCCCTTTTTTTTCATGCTTATTGCTTTTCTCAAATTTACTTTCTCTAACATGATTAATATGCATTATTTCGGGAAGCGTTTCCCTTTTTTTGATCAGTTTAATTACCTTTCAAAAATCCGAAAGACCCAAATTTTTTTTTATATTCTGCTCATTTACATTTTTTAAACCATAATCAGTCGTACAACATCA
Organism: Trichonephila inaurata madagascariensis; assembly: GCA_019973955.1. Lineage (NCBI taxonomy): Eukaryota > Metazoa > Arthropoda > Arachnida > Araneae > Nephilidae > Trichonephila > Trichonephila inaurata. The sequence goes on from BMAV01015490.1 coordinate 15,156, forward strand.
CAATTAAAACCACTAAAATTATTCATAAAAGGGGGAAAAAGCAGCGTGTTCAAGAAAATATTTTTTAAAAAAAAGTGGTCATGCCGGGAACTCGGTCTAAACAGGTACCTTAAGATTCTAAAAAACGTTTGACCCCCCAAAAAAAAGGGAGATATGTTATCTTTTAATTTTATCTCCATTAAGACTGTCATATTAAGGTTCTCTGTCAAGGTCATTGGTAACAAATAAAGTTTTCCCAAATTAACGATTTTTTTATATGTTTCAGTATACTCATAAAAAGAAATCTTGGCCAATTAATAAAAAGTCTCAATATTTTTATCCTTTATCATAAAATTTTTTACACTAAAAAAAAAAGGAACAAATTATATAATTTACAACTTCCCAAAAAAAAAGGATGCAGATAACCATACAAGTAAGTTCGAAAGCTAAAAGTAATTTTTTTTAGGTTAAAAGAAACGTAAAAAAAAATCTCATCGTGGGATTAAAAAACAAAAAAATTTTTTTTTTTATTCAGTTATAGGATCAAAGATAGTTAATGAGCGTTCAAAGGGGAATCTTTTTTTTTTTGATGCCCTTTTTTTCCCAGATGATATATATAAAATCATATCAATGCAAATCTGTTTTTTTTTATTATATAAAAAGTATTTTGTTTTTTTCATTCCAGTAAATTAATTTTTAACCTTTTTTTTTATATGTTCGGGGAACGCCCCTATTTGAGAAACACGATGTAGTTTCAAATACTAATGAATTTTTTGGGTTTAATAAGTCATGTATCGGAGGTTAGTGCAAAAAATATAGACCATGAAAAGAATAATTCAATTTTACTATTTATAGTTCACCAAATAAAAATTTAAGGGTTTATCAAATTATTCACAAACATTTTTTGCCTACACTGTAAAGCCGGATAAACTCTTCTGACAAATTGTCTTTTTTTAAAATGGGGATTTTAATGCAGATTTTTGAAAAACAAATCAAAATTTAATTTTTAGAAAAATGATCCACATGAAAACATGACAAATTACGGGAAAAACCCTGGATGGGGCTTTTTTATAGGAATTTAAATAATTTTGAAACTAAAGTATTTATAACCTATACCAGCTACCATACGCTTAATGTTTCCTTCTTAGGATACAATTAATTCACAAATATGACTGTATGTTTCGCAAAAAATATTACTTTATTAGTAAAATTATATGAAACAATAATTTTATAGAACTATACTAACTCCCTTTTTTTTATTCACCTAACTCAGGGTTCCAAACTTTCACTACTCGCGACCCAATTTTCAATCATAATTTTTGGGCCCCCCTTTGCAATAATAATGGGGTCCTAAAAAATACCATACGATCTTAATTTTAAACGGTACAAATTCAGGAAAAAAAGTATTAAATTTTGTATTTGTTACTTTTAAGCAATATATATTTTAAACAAATTACTTTTTTAAAAATATATATTTTAAACAAATTACTTTTAAGTAATACAATAATAATTTGTTATTTTTGTATCTATAATTTTTTTAAATTGGAACAGATTAAAATGATATTTTTTTAAAAGATTTATTTCTTCCATCATCCATTTCTGAAAGTTTAAATGTTTAAAAAATTAGTCTAGTCTATGTTGTTTTCCCGTCCCAAACCCAAAATGTTTTCCCCGGGGCGACGTGATTGTACTAATGGTAATAGCCGAAGATTTTTTAACAATTTTTTTTATTGTACAAAAAAAAAAAAATCACAATTCAGTGAATAATTTAACGAAGAAAGGATACTTACCTACTTTCCCCACCTTTCTTCTTGATAATTTGAAAAATTAATCGAACCAATTAAAACGTTTCAAAAGGTCGGCCCAAAAAAGGACGCAAATCACAAAAAACTCTTCACGAACGTTACAGGAATAATATCTGCAACAAAACTGTCATATTTTGTTCAAATTTTTGAGTTTGTACCCCGTGCGAACGCTCCGGGTTAAATGTTCAATCAATGTAAAACTACGAATGTTAAGATCTAAAAAAGGGAAATTTTTTAAAACGTTTTTCATCATGCTTTATATGTTTAAAATACTCTAAAATAAATATTGGGAAATAATCCTTCAAAGTGTTTTCTCTGCTTTTCGAAATGTTTTTTTCTTTCTTTTAGGCGCATTATTTCAACTTCCCTAAATGAAAAATAAAGGCATAAAAGGAACGAACAACCATAGCAGTAAGTTCGAAGGTCAAACAGATAAATTTTTTTCTTCCCAGAATTTTTCTCTGGGTCTGTGGGTTTTGTCTTTTTCTGAAATGTATTTTTTGATTTAAAAAAAAAAACTCAGTAAAAAAAACTCATCGTGGGGTTACAGCAAATCAAACAAAAAGTGATGTTTTTTTTTTATTTATAGGATCAGATAGCTAATGAATGTATCGAAATGAAAATTTTATGTTTGATGAAGTAATACTAATAAATTCTATCAGTGTAAATGTGTATTTCTTATTATACCAGAAAGTTTTTTCTTACTTCATTACAGTAAATAAATTTTTTTAATCTTTTATTTTTGATATGCTCGCGCCCCCTTAAGAGGTTATCGCCGGGGCCCCAACCCTTGAGAAACACTGACCTAACTAATACCTGAAATAACATTACAAAATGTGAAGTTATCACTTCCATCGTGTAGTCATAAGCACATGTACTCTTTCTTTTTATTAAAAAGCTTTTATCCTTTTTTCAGCTTTTTTTTAATCTTAAAAAATCTTGTGATCGAATTCCCTATTTTGTTTGTTTACATTTTTCAATTGAAGTTTTTTTTTTTTTTAATTTATAATTTTCAGACATACGAAAGTAATATATCAACCGAAAGATAATAATGCAAAGAATATAACTAAATAAAAAAATATATATTTAGAGTAATTTTTAGGGTGCCAAGTCTCCGTAATGATTATCGTTTAATCAAATACACTTATAAACACTCTTTTGAATGTGGTTAGCATATTGCTTCACTAAACCTGGCAATATGGGAATTAATTTAATCAATATAATTTTAAAAGCGATCATGAAGGCATAAAAATAAAAAATTGCTTTCTACTTCCTTTTAGAAAACAACACTAAAGAAATAAATATTGCATAAAGTAATCATTTTAAATTTTCAAATAGGTATTTTTCAAACAAATTTATCTAAAATTTTGAATAAAAAAAGTTCTTCATGTTGTCGTATACCAATACCTTTCAGCGATCTTGCACACATTCTGAGATAGATTATATGAGCATAACAAAAAATTATAAAGAAATTATGTTGGAGTTGGCATTTCTTTCCCTCTGGCGATCATCCATAAGCCAACCTTATATTTTTACACTGCATTACATATTCATGTGCAGCGGGTGTTTCATTCATGAATGGCGTCTTATGTATTCGACCAGAATAAAATGTATCATGCCGATTATTTTCCATCTGGGATTTGTATCGATTTTCCGAATAGGAGAGTTATTCATTATGCAAATCATTTTAAATTTTAAAGGTACGTTTTAAAAAGCATGAAAAAAGCAACACAAATTTTGCCCTCTGTTTCTGTATTTAGTAATAAATAAATATTTATGTTTAAATATATTTATTAATGTTTGCATCAGATTCTGATGATGATCTGAATCTTATATTCCGATTTGTATGAGATTTCTACTCTCATAATTCTTTTTTTTTCCCTTCCTCAGTGACTCGACAGCCCAGGATGGGCCTTGGCCTTCTCAAGAAGCCTTTTCCAGGCTAGCCTTCTTCCTACTAGTGTTGTCCAATTCTTAGTTCCCAAAACTAAAAGATATTTTTCTAGACCATCATTCCATCTAATATTTGGCCTGCCCTTTCTTTGTGTACCAATTGGTTGGTTATTGAAGATTTTTTTAATGGTGCGGTCTTCGTCCATTCTTACAAGATCTGCCCAATTAATTAGCTGTACTTTGAAGAAATTAACGATGTCAGATTCTTTGTATGATTGAATTTCCTCAATTCCTCCAAAAATAGGTCGTAAAATCTTCCTTTCATAGATACTTATCACGTTCTTATCTGTCCCAGACATGGACCAAGTTTCACATACTCTCATAATTATATCTGATAATTATGAGATTATTTACCTTAAAATCCCGCGTATAACCCTCACTTTAACACAAAAAATAAGATCAAATCTTAAGGGTGCGCGTTATATGCCGGGTATAAAAACAATGGCTTTATAAATATAACATTACTTCTACATGTATTAAAATACTGTTTATTTAAAAGAAACGAGAGAGAGAGAGAAAGAGAGAGAGAGAGATTTGCCTTTTGAACTAAAATAGTTGTAACCATAGAAGTATAATATATATATTTTTAAAGTCTGGGATACTATCTCGAATAAATTGCTTCAAAACATAAGATCAATGTATAATAAGATTTCAGATTTCTTTGTAAAGAAAAGAGATCCGCATTATACGGTGAATATACCTAAACATTAAAAAATTCAGGCTGGAGTGTTACACAACGGTGCACGTTATACCCGGATTTTACGGTAAATGAAATTTTAAATTGAATAATTAGAAAAAAGATTATTTTTTTCGAAATAGTATTCCTAAACCTCTTTTTTATTCATGTGTGATCAAGGACTAAACAATCCCCTTCATAATATAACATGTTTCAAAATTCAAATGGCACTTCATTACTTAATTTTATTCATTTTGTATAGCAATCATTTTATCTTTCTGAGTTTGACATTGGCATTGTTGTAATTAGTATGTGAAATATATATCTAAAATACTTCAATATCCATTATAAATAGGAAGATCCCCAATTAGTACATTCTAAAATATATTGAGAAAATATTTTAGAAATACATCTATTTATATGCTTCTTAAATTCTCAAATTTAATTCAGGAGAAATTTATATTTCACTCAAACAATTAGAAAACACTTTATTTATTAATTTAGACATTTTATTACGTTATAGAACGAGTATTAATAATTTGTGAAACTGTTGGGGTGAGGTATATTTTTCTTATTTTCTTGAGGTGAGTTTAATCTTTAAAGAACTTGATGGATATATATCTTCTATAAATCAGTTCCACACCGGCGAAAAATACTGCAACGTTAAATACAAAACGTTGCACACTATGAGGCTAAATTAGTTTAATAATTTCAAAGAATGCTTACAAAAAATACAAATAATCTTTAAATATATTAAAACATGCTTTATTCTCAAAATGCTACAAACTCATAACACATTGTAATTTTGATAAGGCATTTCAAGCTGTTATAATAAATTGTCAGTTTATGTTTGAAAATGAAAATAAGATTTTTAAAAAAACCTTTAAGGAATAAATTTTAATACATATTTTTCAGAATTATGTACTACTTTTAACTAAAATGAGTGAACCATTTTATTCTGTGTGTCTAAGCCTCCAAAACCAAAGTTAAAATTTAAGCTGTTACATTGTCTGGAAACAAGGAAGCAAAAATTCTAGGTAATTTAGTGTCCTTTTTGGTCAAGTCATTTTTGTGAGAATTTTTTTATGAGACAAAATGTGTGACTTATGCATGGATATCCCTTATTCAAATATTTATAACTTAATATTTTTAATCTATAGTAAAAATGATTTTCTACATGTTTATTTATTTTCTTTAATGATTTTAATTTGGAATAAGTAAATGATTTTTTTTTTATATATTTCTAATGAACTGCGGATTGGTATTTTACCGTTGCATACCTTGTACATTACCCGGAAGCAGGTCTTGTTCTTATAATTCTTCCCGGATTTCTTTTATTTATTATTCTTCTTTAATTCTTCCCGGATTTCTTTTATTTATTATTCTTCTTTAATTCTTTTATTTCTTCTCGGAATAATTCTTTTTTGGCACCATTTAGGCGGATACTATTTGTTGCAGGTACTTTTGTCACCCAGTTTCCTCCCTAAAGGGTGGCATCTAGGCTCTGACGCTGCGAACCTGTACTAAGATTTTATTTTTCCGAGAGCCCCTAAACCAAACAGACACTCAGGGAATCTTTTACATGCCGTATAATCCTACGTCATGACCGCTGTCGATTTTTTGCATCATGAAATTCCACCGCAACCTTCTGTGCAGATGTCTAGCGACAAACTAACCACTTCACCCAGTCGATCAATAGGTAACTAAAAAAGTAAAAAACCCTTTTTTAAATAAATAGAATAAATCTATGCTATAACATTTTAATTTATTTTACAATTTTAACTGTAGAAATTATTCTAAACAATTTTAGTTAATTACGATATTTTCCTACTTGTCAAAATATGATTCATAATAAAAATTGCATCATTTTAAAATTTTATTGGAATGAGTTTAAAAAAAAATTATGATGGCAATATTTTACTTTTATTTTCTATTTTAAAGCATTGAGAAATACATCATTCTGCCTTTCTAATAATTCTATTAAAGAGTTTAATATTATAGTTATACTGAATCCTCGAAAAATAAAAATCCTTGTTACAACAGTTTATCCTATTCTTCCGTTCCAGTATTTTGTCCTACGTGTTTCCCTCGAGTGTACAATGTTGAAGCAATTCACATTGTTAAAGTGTTTCCAATCCTGTCTTTGTTTTTTATCCTGCCATGTTCATGCTGACCGTCGAAGAAAATAGACGCTTAAATTCTTTCTTGGGGAAAAAAAAGCATTTTTCTATTATGTTTTAAAAAAAGAGCTACTCTTCTTATACGTTTGGTTTTTTTCGACAACTGGAGAATGTAAATTTTTCGCAAGAAAGGTATTTTATTGAAAAGTATAGCCTTACCGATTTTATATTCGGTGGATTAGCTTTACTTTTGTTCGGTATAAGACATATCATCATTTATCTGGCATTTTATAAGCTTGGTGTTGTTATTCGTAGTCATTGCAGCGTGTCACAGCATTAAATTTCAAACAAAACATTTTTATAAAAGAATCATTCTTCTTCCCATCTACCTCCCAATGCAGACTAAAGTTAATTTAATCCTATTTTATTATTTTTTTTCAAATACAAAAAAATACAATTTTTATCATTTATATCTTTTAATTTTAGACATTTATATACCTTATTTGGAAACCAATTTCATCACTTATTTTATATTTATTATTTAATAGACATTCAATAAATATAGCATGAAAAAAGAATGTTTTTTCGTTATCATAATTGTAAAAATTAGAAGAATTAAATCAGGCAACATAACTCTGGATTCAATTTTAAAAATGCTGTCAACATCATTTAATTACAGGTAATAACAAAGGTCGTTCTCAATTTATGGAAACGATTTTGTAATTCTATTTCTCGTTTGCGTTTTGAGATAAAACTTTGACAATTTTAGAATAATCGTCTGTGAATGTTTTTTTTTCGACTGGAATGTAAAATAAAAGATTTTTTTAAAAAATGTTTTCTAAAATTGATGAATGACGCAAATGTTACTCAAATGTGCTTTCCGAGGAGAAATATTTGTAAAACAAATTATAAAACGGTGAAAAAATCTATGTTATTGCATTTAAAAAAATAGTAAAAATGAAGAGTAAAAAGAGAGTAGAAATTGTAGAGAGAGACAATAGCCAGATTAAGTTAGGTATACATTTATTAAGGGGTAATTATTTATAAGGGAGAGCTAAAGGTTAATAGAAAGTAATTAAATCATCGTCACAAATAACTCTTTGGATTTCACGAGGCGTCTATTTCGTCCACCTTGTCACGTCGTTTCTTCATCTTCTGTCTCTACTACAGTGTTCTCGTCACATTTCCTGTCGTTTCCCGCTCTATGTCTATATTGGTTAATGGTTCCTGCGTTTATCTCCATACGTCTTATCATCTACGTCGTGCTCTCTTGGTATTATGTCAGCTGGGAATCTAATGAGGATACGAAAACGTGCAATTCCATTCCTACCGTATTTATAAAATATTACATTTAAAAGAAAAGAAAAACGTCTAGCTGAAAATAAAATAAAAACATGTCCTTGAAACTTCACGATAAAACTTTTCAAGCGCATACAACTATCAAGAAAGTTACGTCTTTGATCCTAAAAGAAATTCACTGACTCAAGATTCATTGCATCGAAACTAGGAAGGTTGTTCGGCACTATAATTAAAATGGTGCATAAAGATTTAAAGTTAAAAAAAGTTTAAACCTATAGTTCTTCTCCTTTCTTTAAAACATATTGCTGAAAAAAGAGCAAACTTATACAATAAAAAAAACCCTAATTGTTGAGAAATGGAAATTTGTGGTAATACTCCATAGGGCATGAATATATTTAAGTAACTATAGTAAAAGAAGATAAATATTCAAGTACTCAATTGACGGGAATGACAGTACAAAATGGCTTCGTCAGTGTACAGTAAAGTTCCAAAGGGTTTCATGAATATTTGCATTATTTTCTAACAACCGCAAATTACAAATCAAAAAAAGTGTCAACTAAAGTCAAAATTAATTCAATCTGAAATCAGTAGAATAGTTTCGAACCAATATTTGCAGAAGAAATTCATATCTTATATGGACAATATATTTATTATTTGAGCTTCCTATTGACAAAACTAGTCACATGTTCATGTTAGCTGCCACTAATTTAGCAAAGAAAGATCCAGAAACAGAAATAAAGTGTATCCCATTTGAACAAATACGTGCAAATTCACCTGACGCTACTCCAAAGTACCTTTGTGCTTTCGTTTTTTTTAAAAACTAGCCTTACGAAAATGGCTTCCAAGCACACTTAACGGAATTTTAAAAACGATTCAATAGGAATGGAATAAAATTTACATGACAGTACTGTGACAAAAAGTTAACTTTCATGAAACATTCGAGCTAGAGTTATTTTCAAGAACTATGGCTATCAGATAGATGCAAATTTTCACAAAAAATACGGTATTTATTGTTAAAAAATAACTATCAAAATCATTTCCATAAAGTGCGAACAACCTTCTGTATGATTTCATATTGAATTTTTTCGCACCTTTTATACTCAGGATGCAATTGGCATACTTTATATAACAAGTAGTTCTTAGATTCTTGTTGGGCTCTCCTCATTTAAGGAAGAAATTAACGCTTTATCTTTTATTATCAATTGCGGATATTAAACATATACGTTGGATAAAAAGTTAAACGAAGAATATACAGGATGTTGCCAAATTCTGCCATCAGATTCAGAGGGGTGATAATATACAGCATAGAGGGAAGACAAACCAAAATAGAATATGGGGCACAAATCGAATTTAATCGGAGAAAATTGTAACAGTAGGCATCGAAAGGCCGATTAGGCAGACGAATGGAGTGGCCAAACGAATGTGGGGATATACATACACAGCCAGAATGACTCAATGGTTCAAAATACCTTGCTTTCCTATAGAAATTCCTCTCAGATTTGCTTCAAGAAGTACCGGCCATTGTGCACCTGCCTACTTTTTGATTGTGGTGCGTAACCATCTCCATGTTACATATCCCGGGAGGTAGATTGAGTCGTTGAAACTTTTCTTTGGCCTCCATGCTCCCCGCACCTCAATTCCTTGAATTGTTTTTTCTAGGGCCACCAATTATTACCCCTTTAAATTTGCCGGTTGAATTTGTCCACATTTGTACTGTTTATAGATACTAAATGAACTATGAGGCTCGTTAAAATTCCCACGTCGTGAAAAAGAAATTACATAAAAACGTTAAATTCATATGGAAGAAAGAAGACTCGTGATTGGTATTTAAGTAAAATAAGACCTCATCATGAAAAAAACCTTCTCAAATTCATTTTAAAACGAAAGGTTGAGACATATTAACATCGCAGTATGAAACAACTGGAGTTTCTTGTCAATGGACCTCTCATAATGTTGAGATTCGGTCAAGTGACGCGGATGACACTTGAGCTGGCACCCTATCTGCTAACTACCACTCTATGTCATTGAATGGACTTTGAGCTCGACAGTGTATTGTACGGAAGATTCACAGTTGAGTTCATTTTTCTAAACCACATTTGAATTGTGGTTTGTAAGAAGTTTATGTAATGCCTCATTTTTTTTAAAGAACAAATGGCTACCAACCAGTGTTGCAATTCGATAACAGAAAGAACGTGGCCTCTCATGAGTGCAGTTTGTCGTATTTATACTGTCATGGGTCAGAATCCAAGGGATATCATGAGATTATGTAATGAATCAGTTCAGAAGGGATACACTGAATGCCTATGGCCTACTTGCATGTAATATTGTTATATGGATATTACACCTGATGTGGTTAGTCATCGAGAAGATTATACAAACACCTGTTCTGCTTTTTGTGCAACAGCGTCTTTACAAGAAAGGCCAAGTATAATCCACACTGAAGCATCAAAAGTCATAGGAAAGCAAGGTACAAATATGAAGTTGGAATAAGAATTGTATAAAAAACTCACACCCATACATTGAAATTAGAACTGCATCGTAAAAGCTTTCTTTTTTCATATGAACTCAAATAATTAATATGGAAAGCTATTTAATGGAATCCCTCCTTGCTACGCGAATTAAAACACCTAGAAGTCTGAAAGTTATTTAGAGAATCCAAAAATCTGATGTAATTAATTGGTAAGGTGCATTTTATTTCGGATTATTTACCCGAGAGAAATTGCGCGGGACGCACATAAAATATTTTGGAAACATATAATACAATACACAAAACATAGTGAACCTATTTTTTTAGTAAAATATTAAAATAATTTCTTTAAAAAAATTATAAAACTTAGCATAATTTGGAAATATTTTATTTCCCCCCCTTTCTCACACATAAAACTATTTTTAAAAAATGGTGTACTCCTTCGACTAAAAAAAATCAAGTTCATTATATGCTCAGATACCCTGTATAGAAATATAAAAAATTTGGAGCCATATAGTGCAATATATATATATATATATATTTTAAAAGTGCACCTAAAAGAAAAAAATATGTTTTAGAGAAAAAGTGACAAAAGTAAACATTTGGAAATGTTTGTTTACATTTTTGTCAATTACCTTTTTGAAATTTTAAAGTTATTTTATCAATGGACATATATAAGTGTTATACATTTTTAGATTCAGAAAAAATTTCACCATTTTTTAATACTAAAACTTAAAAACCAACTTTTTTAATGAGTATCATGTAATGTTTGCCTTAAAGTTAAGATCATGACCTGCATTGTTTGTGAAATCAAAACTCATTTTTTAAAATCAATTCCATAATTTTTTTTATTTTATACATATATATATATATTTTGTTTTTTGTGGGAAAATTCATTATGTATGCAACCAATGGTAACTTATATGTATATCTATACGTAATATACATGTATTATTAAAGTATAAACAACGCTAGAAGCTCGTGTGACAGATTTCGAAATTCTAATAACATGCGACATTAATAAGTTAATACTTTTAACTGACACAGTTACGAATGCTTAAACGAGTGAACAATTTGTAAGACTAAAAGTTAGTCCAATGTCCTGCAATAATCGAAGAACACCTATTATTAGTTCAAAATTGTTTATATTTTTCAACTCATACTATTAGCTCATATTCTATATATATTTATATATTTATTTATCTTGTTCAAATTTTCAGTCGTTAATAAAATACGTTTTAAAGCACTCAATTGAACTGAAATTTTATATACACTATTATTTTGGATGATAATACAGTAATTTAATTATAATTAAAATAAATTAATTGATTTAAACTAATTATTCGAATAATTACAAATATAGCCACGTTGGCATAATTTTTGGCGATTTAGCGATCATTTTGACGACTTGTGAAAAATTGAAAATGTTTTTTTCTCACATTTTAAAGTGCTCATTTGAGGTGAAATTTTCTATGCACTATTGTTTTGGTAACAATACGATAACTTAATTATAATTAATTAAAATTAATTATCTGAGACTAATTATTTAAATATTTACAAAAAGATTCACGGTTTTTTTTTTTTGCGACTTGGGTCAAAATTTTAAAAGATTTGTTTTGCTAACGTTTTAAATCATTCAGTTGAACTGAAATTTTATATACACGATTGTTTTGGATGACAATGCAATGTTTTAATTATAATTAATAAAAATTAATTGCTACTTAATGTTGTAATTCTGTCACATATACATACATATTTATATTAATTGTAACTATTTAATAAAAAGAGCAGCTAAAATAAATTTTTCTTTGTTGATCTAAGTAGGAATTGACTTATTTTTTCTTTATATTACTTGGTCTACTATTTTTGTTTCTTCCATATAAGCAAATTATTTGTTTAATCGTAAGATTTATGTTTCTGTCTTATTTACGTTTTTGAGAATATTTTTTTTCTACATTAACCCTTTATCTACCGACGGTATTTATAAGTACCATTCACTTTAAAATAACATAGAATAACCAATTTTACGAATATTCTGACAATACTTATCAGGAATATTCTTTGAAATTCTCTCTTCCAAGATATATGGCAGCACTAGTTACACGTTGAGTATTTTAGCGGGGAAGGCGAATAGTTTTATAGCAGACATTGAGTTCTTAGCAGATTACAAAGATTATCATTTTTGTCCCGAAAAAATAGTTAATGTGAAACTTTAAGTGTCTTATTCTTTTTGTATGTTAATGAGGACCTTAGAAAACGATTTGACTCTTTATATTAAGTGAACAGTGTATATAATTAATTTGACAGTTGAATATCTTTAATTAATGAATTAGCTCTAACAGATTAAATTTCCCAAGATTGAGCATTTTTTTAGGTGCAAATAACAAATACTGCATGAAAAAACTGCAGTAAATCATAATGTGGTAGATCAAGGGTTAAATGAAGATGGAAACTTTCACCCAGTGCAATATAAAAAACAATGTAACTCGATTTCCCTATCTTACGCTTAAGCTACTCACATTTTTCATTTATTCCAAAAGTCATCAAAATGGAGAAACCGCGTTATTACATTCATTCCAAATCACGCATCATCCGCCGAGAATGCTGGATAAACAAATACTCCTTTGTCTCGCTCGAGTGGAAACTAAAGTAATGATTTCTCTCCTAACTTCGTTTCGCTGCACTAGTTATCCACACCTGGGATCTTTGGAGGGCAACTTCCTCAATAGGGAAATGCCTGTCTCGACGCTAAGGTTCTCCATCAAGTAGAAAACGGCACCTGTGACCTGAGTCACATCAAGATCTGGGAATCTCCATTGTTTACGAGACGGTTGTTCTTTCGGATTTCGCTTAGAAACGCCAGTTGTGTTTGGCATGTTTTATTTACGTGCTATATGGAAATTATTAATCTTCATAAAGACATTCAGGTGCAACTGAAAGTGGGATAACTATGTAAATGTTGGCTGTTTTGTTATCTGTTTTAATAGAGTCGTAAATGAACTGAGACATTCCTTTTCGAAATATTTATTACGATATTTATGTCCCAAGCTTTTAAAATGTTGAGAATCATTTTTTAAACAAAAGTTAACACATAAAGTAATCTGAGTTTCTTCTGGAAAAAATAATTTATTTCAAACTTTTATATACTGCATAACAGAATATTTTCGTAAAGGTATTACACATTTGATTTTTAAGTAATCTTACACTTCTGTTTTTTCATTAAGATACCATTTAAAACTACTTTAAATAGTATGAAAACAAGTGGTCATTCAAATGTATATTGAAAACTCCTCCATTAATTTAAGGAACATTAAAAATTGTATTCACAATCAAATATAAATTAATTTATTTAAAAAAAAATATTAAAGTGGTATTTTCTTTTAGTAAAATATTTAAATGAGATTGGAAGTCGCACGAAAACACAGAATTGCCTTCTTCAAAATAGCATGTTTTATTTTTTAATGAAATGTAATTGTCATTATAAACACATTTTTAAACATGTAAGACATCAGGTTTAAATATTTAAGGTATCCGACTACGTACGGAACCGTGATTTTAAAAAAGAGCATAAATGGATAATTTTCATGATATTTAGTGTCACTTAGATGTACATGTATAAACTCATGTACATCATGTCCCCTTATACTTTTTTTATACATTAGAAAAATGAATAAAATTTTTTTAAGGACTTTTTTTGAAAAAAATTTTTTAAAAAACAATATTTCGGAAAAAAAATTAATTTAGATTAAATTTTTGTTAAAAATGGTCTCCTTTTTTGAAAAATGCTTCTATTATAATAATATCTTGCCTGTAAGCTCAGACCCGAAAAAGGGTGAACTATGATTTTGAAAAAATTTTTAAAAAATTTTTAATTACAACCTTTTTAAAAAATTTTCCTTTTTCTTAAAAATTTTCCCCCTTTTCTAAAAAAAAATCAATTCTAAGCTATTAAACAAAAATTTTTCGCCGTAGAGAGGCTGCTTCAGGGAAAAAAAATTTTAAAAAGAACATTTTTACAAAGGGGGGGATTTTGAAAGGGTATTTTATTTCATTTTTTTTCAATTTTACTTTAAAATTTTTACAAACATTTTAAAACAATTTTTAAAATTTTTATTAATGAACAAAATTAAAATAAACAAATTTTTTTTAAAAATATTTTGAAAAATCAATTTTAAAAGTCATTAAACAGCTTTCCCAAATTAAAAAATTTAAAATTCAATTCATTTATATCCCCGTTTAAATTGAAATTAAACAACAACTGTTTTTTAATTTTCAAAATTTTTAAAAAAAACAAAAAAACGGGTTTTAAAATATTAAAATTTTTTTAAAAAAATGTTTTTAACTAAAAATTAAAAAAATATTTTAAAATATTTTAAAAAAATGATTTAAAAATTTTAAACTAATAAAAAAAATTAAAAAAAAAAAACTCCCAATCCTGTTAATCCAAAATTTCCCTTAAAATTTTTTCCAAGCAATTTAAACACCCCTAAAATTTTTTTTAAAAAATTTTTATTTTTAAAGGGTTCCTTAAAATTATTTTAATTAAATTGTTTTTCAAATTAAAATATATTTGACATAAAATACATTAAAATACAACTAGAAATTAAGATATTTAAACATGAAATTATCAACAAGATAATGGTCAGGGATTACTGAGTCACCGCTGCTTAAGATGCCTTGTTGCAGTTTTCACAAGTCACCTTAGAGTGTTCAAGGTACATGGACACAAATAATACACAACATTTTTTTAATAATCATTTCTTGATTTCCTGATAAGAGGGAGCAGTACCTTCTCTTCCAAGTTCCTAGTGATATTTATCTTGGTCTTTCATCTGGAATGGGGTGTTGTTATCAGATATTTCTTCAATACTGAGTCAACATGGGGGAGTCATGCGAATGTTACACTCAGACAGTATTCGCAGATGCTCTTATATAAGTTTGTGACCAATTTCTCCTAGGTATATGGGGGAGGATTTGAGTGAGGTTTTGATACTCTTATAGATATTTTCGGAGTTTATTCCAGCTACATTGAAGATTGCATAAAATACAGTCACTATGTCTCAGATAAATCTCAACTCCCAGGGAAAAAAAAACTATCATACAGAAGTTAAAAAATAATATGTGGGAATTTTTTTAGTATAAAGCTGAAAGCTACTCTACTTTAAAAGAAGAAAAAAATCGAAAATTAGCGAAATGGTACAAAGTCATAAAAACTGATGTTATTGGGTGCGCTGCATCTGCAAGTTTTAATGGTCCCTGTCACCTGAAATATAAAGAAATCGCTCTCATAATTGACACTGAATCCTAGAAAAAGTGACGAAAGGTAGATAAAAGAAAGACAGGTGTGTTCTAACCCAACGTGTGGACGCAGAACCGAAAGTATTTTTACTATGCATCTGAGAGATTAGAGTGCCTAACGGGGCGTTAAGCATGTGCAATTTTTTTGAAAAGCTACGTTTGTCCTATACAAGATTCTTTTAACTATATGTTTGCTTTCGGAGGATTTTTCTGAACCTTTTATATTCATTATATTTAAATATTATACAATAAAAAATATATTCATATTTTCAAAGAAATAGGGCAAGGATGATATCTACCATTACTACGAAATCTTGAGGAGCCGTTTAAGAGCAAATAACTTCTATATTATTTCGAGAATGATCCTCTTTAAATTTACGCTTATAGATGCGTCGTAAATTCCTTCTTAGTTTCTGCTTTATATCAAGAAGACATAACCCACGATAGTCGTAAATAAAGGCCCTCACACACTTCATATAGATAAGAAATCTGCACGGTTCAAGGCTGTTGGGTGATCAAAAACAAAGCAATATGAGAAAACTCTTGCAGAGTTAGAATGATTTATGCCGCCATATATCAAATGAGCCAGTGTTTATATTTCCGGAGAGAATAATTCCTCCCACATATATACATACATGGAGACAGAGAAAGGCAAACATATATTTAGTTTGGCGTAGTATTCGAAATGGAGAATATGCTATATATCTTGAATGTGAAGAAGTTGGCAATGAGACTTTGTCGGCTATTTTTAAACCTTTTTTCACACATATTTATTTATAATGCCGTTTAGTAATAATTATAATTTTAACTCCTTTTGTTTTCCGAAATCCCACTATTTTATATTTATAAATATGCAAAGTACGAAATGAAGCATCCAAGAATTGGAAGATGAATTTTCACTGTCCATTAGTTGATTTGGAACACTTTTATACTTACTAATTTTTGCATTGCAACTCTACTTTGAAATATATTTTTTCCTTAATTTCCAAGAATTATATTGAAAAACTACGGAAATGCATAGAAATATATTTACTAATTATTTAAATTACTTAATTATAACTACGTGTTCCTATTGAATATTTTAAAAAGACAAACAAAAACCTTATGTATTTTAGTATTAATCATGCTTAAAAATAATTTGAAGGTACCTGTATAAATAACTATTGGTAAAAGTAAACTGTCAGATCATAAAGCTAAATATGTAACATATAGAAGTGTAAGATGTTCCTATTAGAAACTTTGGTTCAGTAAATATTCGTTTTGAAGGTAATTAAACTTCGAATTCCATGTGGTTCAGTATTTATACGCAATTATTCCTCGATTATTTTTAATTTTAGTTAATATTTTTGCTATCAATGCACTCAGGAAACTCTCCAAGGAGATCATAATCATGAAACTGATGAACTGCCAGGCAAATTGAATAAGCGATATATTCGGTGCTTTAAACAAACAAAGAGATTAGATTTGTAGTATTGATAAAAAGTTATAAGCATTCCTAGCAGATTCAACAAGATATAGAAAAATTAATTAGAAAACAGGATATAACTTTTTGAAATCTATAACTTTTTTAGTGTAACATTTGTTAATGAGGTAGTGTTAATTATGTCTCTAGGGGTGAAAATATAAAAAATTTTCAAACAAGTACAAGTCTTTCAAAATTTAAATTAAATAATTCGATTCTTCTACACATTATTTACAAAGAATTCCGGTTTCAAAAAGTACAAAATTTTTCAAACGTAGTCATAATTTTAAAATGCATAAGCATATGAAAATAAGAATTAATTTCGTAATTAATATTAAGTAATTTTTGCCTTGCGATACTATTTTCTAAAATAGTAGCCTCTGATATATAAAACTTTATAGAATTATAAAATGAATCATAATCTTTATACCCTACTTAATTTAAGAATAATATATATTTTGTATTTCAAAGAGTTTTTGAAAAATATTAAAACTTTAAAAAAAAATTGAAAATGTATTTTTTAAATGTTTTAAAAATATAATTTATTGTTCTATTTTTCTACAAAATACTACAGTGTAATAAGGATATATTTAACCTTTTAAATCAACATATTGCTAGTAATTAAAGCTATTAGTTAAGAAAATAGTATGCGCAATGTAAAACTTAATTAATATTTCTTATAAAAATGTTTCTTAATTTCATGCAATTATAATTATTAAAATTATGATTATATTTTAAATATTTTGCACTTTTTTGGAGCCCATTCATTTATAAATAATGTGTAAAAGATAACAGTTATTTAATTTGAATTTCAAGGAGTTATATATTTTTGAGTATTATTTAGATTTTAAGCCCTCTAGAGAAAGTTAACATCCCTAAGACCCCTTTTAACCAGAAACATTTATTAAATTCCATGATCCCTAGATTATCCCTCTCTCTTTAAGGTATCCGATTACGTTCGGAACTATGATTTTGCAAAATCGTATAAATGGATAATATTTATAATATTTAGTGTCACTTAGATTACAAATAGCATATAAAATTGTTTTATGAATATTATTGCAATAAAAGATTATTTAAGTGCAACATTTTTACACAAAAAAGGAACATAGAATGACCCATTTTCAAAATAGTCTGCTTTTGTGAAAAATGCTTCTATTATAATAATATTTTGCCTGTGTATAGCTCAGATCTGTATACAGAAGCTCAACTAGAATTTTTTAAATATATAACTTAGAAGAGGGTTTATCCATATTTTACGGCAACAGAGGGGAGCAATTAAAAAAACGCCGATACTTATTTCAATTGGTTGTAACTCTGAAAATACAATGAATTTTTCATTCATAGTCTAGTATCTGTACAGAGGTTTGAGCTATATACAGGTAAAATAATATTATAATAGAAACATTTTTCACAAAAGGAGAATATTTTGAAAAAAAAAGTTATTCTAAGTTAATTCTTTGCCGAAATATTGTATTGAAATAATTTTTTTCCCAAAATGTCCTTAAAACAATTTTATACATGTATTATAATCTAAGTGACACTAAATTCATGAAAATATCAATTTATGCACTTTCTTAAAATCATGGTTTCGAGTGTAGTCGGATACCTTAAGTCATCTTTCTTCCAGTTCAAAATTAGATAACACATCTTGGAAAGTGTCGTATATTGGTATAAAGCAGTTTTTCCAAAGTGTGGGCGCCCTGGGGCGCGATACCCTTACGAGAGGGGCGCGAACATATCGAAAATAAAAGATTTAAAAAAATAATTAATTTACTGGAATGAATTAAAACAAAATACTTTCAGACATAGTAAGAAATGCACTTTTACTCTGATATAATTTATAGGCGATATAAGTCATCTCAAACATAAAAACTTCTTCAATACCTAATTAGCTATCTTTGAACCAAAAAACCAAATAAAAAAACTTTTATTTTATTTGCTGTAATCTCATGATAAGTGATTTTTATTACTCTTTCACAGAAAAAACAAAAAAAAAAAATCCCAGACCCAGAATAGCAAAAACTTTAAGAACATAAAAAATTCATCACTGTGTTTAGTTTTGAAATATTGCACATTATAGCTGTAATCCGTTTTTGCGGATAATCTATTTGACCTTCTAAGTTATTGGTACAGTTAGTTATGACCCTTTTATGTGTTTGTTTCTCATTTAGGGAAGTTGTGGGAAAGTATTTATATTTTTTTTTTGCGCTTTTCCATGAAAAAGAGTTTTATGATATTTAGAAAATCACGGAACACTTTGAAGGATTATTTGGGCCCCAAGATTTTTAACCCGGAAGTGGTGCGGGCCCAAATTAAAAAACGTTAATTCGGGCAAAAACGATTTAATTTCCAAAGAAAAATTAAAAAGTTCTGGAAAGTAGGAAAATTTTTTCCCTCTTAATTAAATTATTCTTGGTCAGATTTTTCAAATAAAAATAATTATATATATAAAAAAAAAAGGTTTGGGGGTGCTCAAAAACCCCCGCCCCAGCCATCAGTACGCGCCTGCTCCCGGGTTAAAACATGTTGAAGTCTTTTCGTTTTTTAAATATTAAAAAAATAAATTATTCTTCATATAATTTTTTAAATTATTGTTCATTTTTTAAACATCAATTATAAATCCCTTTAATTTGTGAGGGCTTAAAATTAAAATTCGTTAAAACTAATTAAAATTTGGGAAGCAATCATTTAAAAAAATTTACATTTTTGTAAACATTTCCACTTGGCTTTATTTTACAATTCAGCTATTATATCAATAATGATTTTCTTAAAAAATGAACTCGTGAAAAAAGAGCGGACACTTCACCTATACTTTTAATTATGGGCTGCACAGAGTATTTTAACAAATTAATTAAAACTAAATTAAGAACACAAAGTTTAAAAGTATAACGAAATTTCCCTGGGCTTGTCTTGGAAAGCAAAGTTTTTTTAAGGGAAAGCATGGTTGAAATTGACCCTCTGAGTTTTTTTCTATTTTAGCTGATATTTATTTTGTCTTCTAAGCAGCCACCGCATTTTTTCAATATGTTCAATTTAAAATTAGAAAGGAAAAATAACATAATAATTTTACTATTACTTAATTTTTTTTTTTTTTAAAAAATAACGTATCAAAATTTAATACTTACGTTATTTATTTGTATGGTTTATAATTAAAATCGCGTATTATAGCTTAAGCGTCAAAGTGCATTATTATTGCATTCACTACATTATTAATTAATAAGGGGGGGCGCGATAAAAATTGTGATTGAAAAGGGGGCGCCAGCATTGAAAGTTTGAGAAGCACTGGTATAAAGTGTACTGTAGATGTAGTTATTAACGTATCCGGAATGAAAGCTAAATTCTTCGGAAAAGATTGTTTGTTGCTATTTGGCATGGTTATTATTATACAACCATAGATACAGACATATTTTTCGAGAATTCTGTAGGAAGAAATGTTTGATCTTAGAACAATGCGCCTGGGTTTAAGATGAATTGTCCGAAAAGGCATATGCACACATGTGGCATTGGCCCAGAGCTTTAACAACTGTTGAGATAGAAGTATCTGGAACCTTATTTACCCTATCAGGGAATGTGTTTATCGTCCAATGCTAACATTTGATCACTCACCATGTTTCCATTATAGCTTTGCTCCTACACTCGCCTACTACTACGAGCTATTGTTGCACAACAATAAACCCATTCTTCAAAATGGCTTCCCGTTTGTCTCCTTTCAAATTCTTTAAATTGCTCAGATGGACTCCAATGACACATCATGCGAGTTTTTAATTTATTTCTTTATTATTTTTCGCTATGTATTTGCCCGATAATTTTAATCTTATTTTCTGCATTTCCTTCCTTTCTTTTCGAACTGCTAAATTAGTAGTTCAGAATGTCTTTCCGACGCTATGCATATGAAGCTAAGAATGTCGAGAGTAGTGTTCGAAAGTATTTTAAACTTCTTTTAATTTCGTTTCACTTATTTTCATGTCTAGAAGAATTTAGAATATAAATTGGGATATTTATGATTGGGAAAAATATTATTATAAATATAAGTAAAGGGCTGATACATTGCATTACGTCATGAATGTTAAAGATTTCTCAGTTGTTGACAGTCTTGAATTCAGAAAGGCG
The DNA here is from genome assembly GCA_019973955.1 of Trichonephila inaurata madagascariensis. Classification (NCBI taxonomy): domain Eukaryota; kingdom Metazoa; phylum Arthropoda; class Arachnida; order Araneae; family Nephilidae; genus Trichonephila; species Trichonephila inaurata. Next base: position 36,328 of record BMAV01015490.1, read on the forward strand.
TTTATGTTTAACTAAGTTCGAATAGTTTAGCTTAGAAAATAAATATTTGAACTGAAATGAATTTGTCGATACGAGATGATTAAAGGTTCAAAAACTGAAAAAAATATAGTGCTAGCTTATAGGTTTATCTTCAATGCGTCTTTTAAAAGAGCAAATGGAAACTCCAATGGCACCGAACTCACATCACGTGAAGTACCGATATGCTGAGGAACGCATATATAAGAAACATTTATTGCATCACCGCATTGCTTCTGCATTCTTAAAGGAATATAAAATTTTTTTTCTTTTGAAAATATAAAATTTATTTGTTTACATCTGGCAAGAAACATATCAGTTGTGCCATCAACACCCATGAAATAAAATCAATGGTAATCAAAACAATAAATTCAAACTGTTAAAAACACATCGTATGGTACGGGCTGATGATGACTCGATCTGCAATACAGCTAATTTGTGAACTCGGTTTGCTGATGGTCTCTGATCTTTATTTGCTTAGTATGCTTATTTGACTTTGGATAAAGATGACGAGATTTTTACATTTTTCTTAAACGGTCAATTACTCGTATTTCCAGATAATCGATTCTTTAATTTTATCATTGAGTTTAAATTGCTTTCAAAACGAATATTCACATGATAATCTGCAATATTAATAAATAACATTATATCTAAATCAAAATTAAAATATATTTTCGACTCTTATATATATTTGAAAGATTCATAGAAAGCTTTAATTGAAAAAAAAAGAAGACGACAATTGCATTCAATTATAGAACTTAAAAAAGAAACTTAAGTTCTGTTTGTAATTAATTTTGCTGATGCTAAGTCATACATTTTACATGTGCACCATAATGAAAATTGCATATTTTGGTGAGGAATGTTTGCATGTATTGAAGACTGGTCTCATGGTTTTGCCTTTCGTATGACAAGCATACGTTTAAGTAATGTATTTATCTTTTGAAAAAACCCGATTATTTTATTAGAAATGTAACTGATTAAGTAATATTCACATTTATGAAGTACTGAAGTAAAAAAAAAAAAGGCATATATTCTTAAAAGAAATTTAAACCCGTTTTTTAAAAAGAAATGTAAGAATTGAAAAATTTATCTTATTTAAATTATTCAACAGTTTTAATTCATTTCTGATTAAATTGTTATTTATTCATACTGAAAAAAATATATGGTTTATATGAGCATCCAATCAATCTTTAGAACTAGAGTTTGAAAGATAATCATTTTTGAAAAAATATTTATCATTGAAAAACAAAAGCATTTTTAAACTTAAGTCTTCATTAAAAAACGAATTTAATGTTGAACCAATGTTCGCGGAAGAGCTTTTTTTATGAATATTTTTAGAAGAGAAAAAAGTAAAGAGAGAGATGGTTTTTATTTTATTTTGTCAAATATACAAGAGGATTACAGAAAAATTCTATGTGAGATACTCTGCTAAATTGCACCTTCAAAATCTTTTATGCAGAAAAAGAAGCAAGGCATAAAAGAAATATAAGCTTCTATACAGCACGGATTTTACTGACTTTTTTATTTTAAAAATTTATGTTACCATTTTGTATAGAGATATGCATATACCAATCATTTATGTTCATGAAAGTGCTCTATGATCCGTCCTAGGTAAACATCTAGTTTCAATTCAACTTGAGTATCTGTGTTTTAGGAAAAATAATTTTAAAAATTCACGAGTTGGTTTGTGACTTTAAAAAAAAAGGTATAAGCTCTGTAGCTCTTTTAAATTTTGGATTATTTCGCTGTTTCTATGTTTTATTTCCTTTACAAAATAAATGTAAAATGTATTCTAAAAGCAAATACCTTGTAATATTTCATATTTGTGGTAAAAGAAAATTAAAGGTTTGTTAAGTTAAAAAATAATATCATTGTAATGCAAAACATTTAAAGTATGAAAGCAACAATTTGCAAAAAACTTAATGATAGTCAAATAAAAAATAACAATTAAAGATTGATTTAAACTTAAATTTAAACTGGATTTTTTTTAATATTAACAATCTATCATTGTAAAAAGAAATATTCTTAATATTTATACAATCTAAGCTATTAAACGTTTCTTAAAAAACTTTAAAAACAGAGCGTTCTATTAAAAAAAATATTTTTTTTTAATTGAGGTTCTATTAAATAAGTTTTACTTCAAAAATATTATTGTAACATACGATACTAAGCTGCAAATCGGCATTCAAAGTGAAAAATAAACTTTTGTAAATAATAATTAATTTCATATGAATTTAAATCATTTCTGACATGTTAACTCTGATATTATAAGTAGGTTTCTCGCACATTTTGTTGAACTCCAATGTAATGGATATTTATAAATATGCCTCTGTTTGCTTAGTCATATTTCTACTAATTACACACAAGCGCACGCCACGAACACACACTCAACACACACACACATACACACACACACACACACACATATATATATATATAATTAAATTAGATTAAAAATCAAATTCCCTATCTAGAAATTCACTTTTATATTACCTCCTCACCTTTTCAAGTATCAAACTAATGACCCATTTATTTCTTCCGAACATATGGCCTAGCCAATAAACATATCTAATTCCAGATCGTTATATTGTAGTCCTATATGTCAGCATTAACTTTCAAGAGCACTCATGGACGCCGCGATCGGTGTTTTAAGTGTTTAACCCACTTAAGATATCTGGTGGCGTTCTTTTTTCTCTCTCTGCCTTTTGCGGCAGATGATGTCTAACTTTGATCAAATAAAGACCTTTATTAAAACTTAGTCTGTTTCTGACTCTAAAATCATGTTATATATATATATATATATATATATATATATATATATTATATATATATATTTGAGGAGGAACCGAAAATACTAGGGCAATTAACAACTATTAAATTACGCAGAGAACAAAATGAAAAGTCAAAGGAATGTCAAAAGAAAATGTCATGTAAAAAGAAAAGAAAATGGGCAGTTATCGGAGTTTTTGTTCTCGCTAAATGATAGTATAGTTTATTTTAAATTATAAAAGTTTTTTATTCAGTAAAATATTCATTAACTTCTATAAATGTGAAAAAAATGGGCAGAGAAAAATAACGACCCATTTGAAATAATATTTGGATAAAAAAAAGTATTATATTTTGTCCGTGAGTGAAACAAATTTTTATGGAACACAATATTTGTTCAATGTTTTTAACTAATCATATGGAGTAACTGTGGAAAACATTAACATTTTTTTTAATCATTAAATTTATTTTCTATTTTCTTATCACTAATGTTATCCCATTTATAAATTTTAAATTATTTTTCTTTTAATTACATAACAATATTGTTGACTTACCTCTATTTCTGTTAATATACTACTAACTAGTTTTCTTGCTATATGTATGACGAAATTACGTGAATTGGCGAATCAGTGTGATAACCAAAGGCACATTCAAGCAAGAGTTCCCCATTTCTTTTAAATTGATTTCAAGCCTATAAAATTCCAATTTATTTCGACTGTTACGTGACGGATTATTTCCTTCATTCGCTAAATTGCCACTTACCAAAAAATGAGTTAGAGTTACTGAATTTGAGCTGTAGATGTGCCATGCAGATTATTATGCAGGAGAAATAAGCTCATATATTTTGTAAAATACTAAAACTACAGGAAAAGAATATCATTTACCTTTGTGCTTCTCAAACTTTCAATTTTTGCGACCCAATTTTTAATCATAATATCCACCACCCATCTCCTCCATAAAATAACAATGTGTTGAATTAAATTATACTATACTATGATTCTAAGGTTAGAATACGACTTGAAACTTCTTAAGTATCACCGGTTTATATAAATATCTCACTCAGCCGAAAAGTTATTTTTCCTGGAAGTGTGTATGTCTTTTCGAAGAACGATTTCTTTTGTGCAATGTTATGTATAAATTATTCTGAGGGCTATAGAATGCAACAAAAGGACCTCCACAGTGTGTCCGGTGGCATTGGGAACGAATTGCGTAACGTTTAATAGGCAGTAAAGGGATTAATTATAAACCGAGCACAATTTATCAATTTTTGTATATAACTTATATATGTCAATATCATAGGGTGACTGGTGATTATTAAACTGATTCTTAACATAGTATTGTTAAATTAATTATCAAATACATTGTGTAGTAATGATACATTTAAAAGTATATTATATTAGTGTTAATGTATATATATTTTTTTTATTGTGTCAGAATGCATATTGTTTACTTTTAGTAAATTAGTAGTTCTTTTTTATAGTCTTTTGTTTTAGACTTTTCAATATGCTCGTGGCCCCTCGTAGAGTTATCGCACCCCTCAATGGGGCTCACCCCACAGTTTGAGAAAGGCCGATTTAACTGATGTTATTTGGGATTCATCTTTGACTTGCTAAGAATCAGTGAATATAGAAGTATATGTTTTTTCGATTCTGAGTAAAGGTTGGAGCTCACATCAATAACCTTTAATTTTTTTTAAAGATATTTGAAGTGGAGTTTTACTGGTTTTAGAGTTAAAACGTCTCTAATTTATCTGAAAAAATATACAAATAAAAATTTAAAAAAATAAGTGATCTCTCGTAATGATTTAATAGATTATTCTCCTCTGAGCAATTTTCCGAAGTTTTTTCTAAGTTTAAAACACTTTTGATATTTAAAGTACATTTAAAAAGTATTTAAAAATAGTATTTGAATATAGCCAACTTTTCCTCCCATATGAAAATTATCAATATATTTTTCCCCTCAATTCCGAAAAAAATCTGATTTATATGAGTTAAACATGATTTGTCTTAGGTTAACTGAAATGGTCTTGTTAAGTTCTCTAAAATAATTATATTAATGTATGTTAAAATACACTGACAATGCGACCACGTTTTAAATACTTAAGTTATTTGTAAGTCTTTAAAAAGAAATATTTGTAATATCAAATATTTATGTACACTTTGCCGACTAGAGTCAAAAAAATAAACTGGCACATATATTTAAAATGTGTACTTATGGAAAGGACCATAACAAATCATTATGTGCATAATGATATGCACACTGCATGCCACTTTAATATTCATTGGAATCGAAGTATGTGCTTATACTTATCATCCAATTACATAGTTATAGTTAAAACCGAAATTCGTTCTGTCTTAATAGCAGAGATGATTTTCCGCAATATGTTATGTATATATGAAACAAATATTTTTTACATAATGTAAAGAGTGTTGCCGAGTTCGGCTACAAATAAGAGTAATGATATTAGGCATCATAGGGATGACTTATCTTGATAGAACAAAATGTGGCAAATCACGTTTAGTCAGAGTAATTCCCAAAAACATCTCTGGAAAGTGTGATGCCGAGGTAAATATAAAGGGCCAATAAGAGGTAAGAAATACATTTATTAGAGCTAAAGCATGCTTATAATACGAACAATGCATTATAGTTCGAATTCAAGAATTGTAACGAAAAGTAATTTTCACAAAAATTGTTCGAAGTTGCGGCCACATTGTTCATAACACATCCGGTACCGATGAACAAAAGGAATTACATACGCTTTCATACAAATTTCAAATGGCTATCCATGCCAAGAAATCTTGACACTGGTTTAATAGACACTGGCTTCTTATACACGGGTGATTCCAGGTGGTCCCAGAAGAAGAAATCCAAGGGATGGAGTTCCGGTAACCATTGAATCCAAGCAGCAGGTCCGCCACATTCAATCTAATTTTCAAGATATATAGCATGGAGGTGATAAAACACCACAATAAAAAAATGTGCTTGTGCACTACCGTGCATTAACCACACGTTCTGGTGCACAGTGGCCTGCATTCCCTGCCTCAACTCTGGAAGAAGTGAACATTTTCATACATATCCAAACATGAAACTTCTAAGCCCCACATTCGATTGGCTACATTCCCACGTCAGGCTCATCTGCATCCTAACGGCTACCGGTATTACGTTTTTCACCGACTAAGCGTGGTTTGCAACACCATGTTCTATGTTGATTTTGCATTCCAAAGCTGCCTACTCTCACACCTCGGAATTTGTCAGTCGAATTCTGACAACACCATGCACATGTAAGGGAAAAGCAAAATATCTAAATGAAAAAAAAATGCATTTACATACCAAAATAATAATTTTAATTATATTTTTGTTAGTATGCTACAGGAAAGTATAAGAACCAAACTATGGTGGATCTATGTATTTCAAACAGTATAAAAAATGTTAATGGGCTATATAACTTCATTTAAAAATGCATTAATTTCCAAACTTTCGGAGAAAATAAAGAATACATAAGCACATTATAAACTTAAAGCATATTTACTCACTAGTTTTTAAATATCTAGGCTAAAATATTTCCTCCTTTTTTATTTACTCAGCATTCTAAGCAGGAAAAATACTTTGGATTTTCAGTAAAACTTGGCGCTGGAAAAGCTATCTGCGTGCAGCTCTCACAGTGTAGTAATTAAACTGCCAGATCGAAAGCCATGAAAGTAGTAGAAAGGGCTCTTCAAAGAGAAGAGAGAAAAGAATTACCCTTAATGGAAACGATGCATCACACAAAGATCAAGGTTTGTTTAGAGTGCATCGCCAAACAAACAGGCATTCTTTAAAAACACAATGGCGTTTATTCGCACTTTGCCATCATGGTGTAACCAAAAATGAAACTTTTTTTTTAATTAACCCTCTCTTTCTAGAGAAAACAAGTAATTTAACAAGTAGCCTTCGGAAAATAAGTATCCGAATGTATAAAAGGAGATACTCTGTGATTACTTCAAAGAGCTCCAAATAAACAATGGTTCAGCTACCATTGGTTTGTTTAATGATGTCCTCTTTCAGAGAAGCTATCACTTTTCTATTGCAGTCAGATAAGAACTTTTTGTACGTGATGCAGAAATTAGCATTACTGGCGTGTTAACAAATGGTACTAGACATGTGGACCATTAAATTAAGCGCAAGAAATAAATCTCGGATTTAGTAATTAAGGATTGTAAAATATAAGGACTCAATACTGTAATATAAATTAATTCCAATTAATGCAACTGATGGAAATTTCTAACGTTGTATAAAAACTCTTAACATTCTCTTAAGTGCTTTTTGTATAAAAATAAGATCCTGATGTTCATATGGCAGTGCTTCTCAAGCTTTCTATACTTAAAACCTAATTTTTAATCATAACTTTCATCACCCCACTCTCCATACAAAAACGATGCATTCGAATTTAATAACATATTTTGACACAAAGCTACAGCATGGCTTTAATTATAACAAAAAAATATCAGGACAAGTATTAAATTTTGTATGTAATTTTATGACATGCCCATAGGGTCACTAGTATTAAGCTTGTTCTTAACTTACTTCTGTTAAATTAATCATGAAATACACTACACAGTAATGATACATTTATCAGTGTATTATATTAGGTTAAACCTTTTTCTACTTCATTTTTTTGCTAAGATTTATTCATTTTGAATAAATAATTACATTTCTAAATTGGTGCCTTTTTTTAAACACAAATAATGAATTGTTTCACATGCTTCAAAAGTTGGTATTGTCAACTTGACTCGAATGAAAGTTCTAAAAATGAAGTATTATTATTTAATAAACATTTAAAATATTGACATCAGTTTATTACTAAAACATTTTTCTCAGTCTTCATAAATTTCTGCTATAGGCTGAATTTTTAATATATTTAAATGGACGTTTATATTGATTTTTTTTAGTTTCTTATTTGTTTTACGTATTTGATGACCTTGGCTATCATGTAAAAAAAAAAATAAGAGAATTGGTCTCGTTCAATTAAAATTGTGAAATCCGTAACGATTATTGGTCTTTAATTTTATCTTAATATGCCGTGTTTGGAACATTAAGTAGTATGCGAACACTCTATAACTGAGAGGATAAAAAGATTTTTTTTAGTAAAAAAATAACTTTAAATTGAAACTATATCAGAAGTATGATTTGTTTTTATAAACGCCATCGTCTTTTCAATTTAAAATTATATCAGGAGTATATAATATAATTAAGACTTTACGCCGTCATTCAAATATTAAAATATTAGAAAATTTTACTAATATCATTCTCTAGTTAAAGCGTTCACAGCAATAGAAACGTAAACATTGACTTAGAATAACTAAAACAAAATCTCATGGATAAAGATTGATTAATTAATTTAACTAACCTGTTCAAAACAGTAAATAATTATTATTGCACGCATGGATAGTTTTTGGACAATTATTTCTTTTTAAAACCAGTATCATGCATGGTTTTGCATGCAATATCGTAAACTAAAGGCGAAAAAATAAATAAAACAGACACATACAATTTTTTATTCGCAGACTAAAACCAGACTTTTAAGATATGTCTGTTAATACTTCAATTATCTGAATATGTCAAATTGCAGACTTTGTCAAATTATATCACAAGAAGAAAATAATGAAGTAATACATCACTAAGGAAGATCGTAATTGCTTTGTATTGCTGAAGGCTTAATAAAAATATTCGTACGTTAGGTTAAAAGGTAAGAAACCTTTATGTCTCAAAGAATACAACTCCCTTACAAAACAAAGAATACAAAACGTTAGTTTATGTAAAACAACAAAACAGTTTTTTATAAAAAAGCATCACATAACTCAAAGATTGGAGTGGATTTTCTGGCTGCTAAATATAGTATTCACCGCTTTCGGTGACGAAAAGTAATACTACCTAGCGAGCTCTAATATATATGTTAATTTTTGCACAATATGTTACAAAGCTATATATCTTTTAGAGGAAAAATAATTTAAATATATCTTAGTCTTTAAAAATTAATGATAAACTTCTTAAGCATCTAATTTTCTAGTAGTAATCGTCGCGTTAATTCAGTAGTCCATTATGCATCTCGGTACATAAAATAAAATTTAAGGTAATTCACAATAAAATCGTATTTACTTATTTCTATTATCTAAGAAATCGGAGGGGGAGAGATGAGTCAAAACTATTTTCATCCATGTTTCAAATTACATTTTAATGGAAATAATTCTACAAAAATTTACCTTTGTCCTGCAAACAGATGACAACAACCAGACTTTGATCATATCTTAAACATTTCAAGAATTCCTTTTTTTCCCGAACGTATGGTAATTTTTTTGTATTTTCTCTAAAGCCACATAAGGGAAGTCCGTGACCGAAATAAATCAGATAAAATAATAACAGCAAACAATAACATAGAAAAAGGCACGGATTTTTTCAGTGAAAGAAAAGCAATTTTTACACGGAAGAAAACATTTCAGAGAAATTCTTAATATCTTTACATACTATTAACAAATGCCGGGCCAGATCCTGCAGCAGCTGCATTTTTTTTTAATAAAATAATTAAAATTATTTCTACAAATTTTCAGTTACATGCTTTTATGGTGATTTTGTCACAAATTTTCCATTCATATGCATTGATCGTAATCATATGGATTTTATTTGAGTAACTGCTTTTGTATATTTTCAGAATATAAAGTTTTAAAAATTAATTCATATTCAACTTCACACACATCCAAAGGATCTACCGTATTTTTTATTACACCTTCAAGCTTAAAATTCATTGTCTCATTTAGACAATAATATAATATAAATTTAGTTTGATGGTAAAAAATTCTCAAAAGAATTAATGAATTATGTATTGTGCCTTTTATACTAAAGTTTGAAAAAATATTGCTTCAAATTTCTAAGTATGTCAGAATAAATTTCTTTCTTTCGGATTTAAGAATATAAAACTTATCATGTCAAGAATATGCGTCCTTCGGTACAACATTGCGTTGTCGTTCGTGCTGCCATCTTCAGATAAATTTCCTTCATTAATCTCAGAAAGTGACACGGATATCCTTAACTTTTCTGTAATTTCATAGTTTCAAGCTCTCTAAATGTGAAATTCACTCGTTGCGTTTGTGTCGCCAGAAGTATATGCATGTAATTAAGGAGAATGGAGTTAACTAACCTGCCTCTTTCCATGAATTTAAATGCGCAAGTATGAGCTTATAAGCATGTAACGTGACAAAACAGTAGTTGTCTTAACCTGGCAGCTACGTAATGGAGTTCAGAATTTATTAAGGCTTATTTAATTTTGCCACCAAGAGATTATTACTCAACTCCAGTATTTGTCCAATGGTTTCAACTTTGGCTTCAAAAATTACACATCTCAGGTGAAGATGTTCAAAGAAATGAGAGAGAGTTAGAGATTCATCAACGACGATTTAATATTCTATATGTTCAACACTTTTTTTGCTGTAATAAATATGATATTCATTAAGCGGCGTAGAAAAATTACTTTGAATGATCAATTGTTGTTAGAATTTAAAATTTCACTTTCCAAATTTTGATTTTTAATACAATTTCCTAAAAACAGTCATAATTATTGTGTAATTAAAATTAAACAACGAAACGGAATTTACTAAGCTTCGTCAATTGAGGAATTATAAATGTCAGAGCTGTCTACTATAATGTTTGAACTCATATTTTGTATAAATTGATTATATTTTATATTTAACAATCTAGAAAATATGTGATTTGCTTTAAATTTTATTTGTAGATTAATACATATGTTGAATAGGATACTTTTCCTGCAATCTGAAAAAGTACTGTTTTAACTATATTCTGTATATGGTTTGTAGCTTTAATATACATATTTAAGATTATATTTTATAATTCCCATGGAAATATTTTTATAGCATTATTTATTAAACGATTGTCTATTTTTTTTTTTTTTGCTTCAGTTTCATTTTTTTTCTTTTGATGTCGTAATTGTTGTTGCACGGAGTGATTCTTTCAACTCGTTTCGAAACAATACACCATGAATCGGATTCCAGGGATACGTAAACTTGTCAAGAAATAATTTCTGTAAAACTTGTGCAATAAAAATATTTCTCTTTGCAATGAAATTGCTCAAATATATATATATTTTAAATTGTCTAAAATTAAAATATGTATAAATGTATTATTAAGAATAGCAAGGAGATGAATAAAAATATCATTAACTCATAATAAAAGAAACAATAGTCGAATATATTATTTTTAATTTAAATAAAAATGAAACATCTAAAAACTCTAATTAGCATAAGAATATATAAAATGATAAATAAAGTAGTGAAAGGTATATATATATATATATATATATATATATAAGTATATGTAAGTGAAATAAAAACCTTTCAGAGCAACAACAACAAAAAAAAATAAAATACAGCAATTTATGAAAATGAAAAGCATTTCCCACATAAACGAAACGAAAAACACACAAATCTCTTATGAGAGAGTACCTGTCTCACTAGTTATTTCAGGCAAAGTTATATGCAAAATAAAGTTCTTCATCATATTCCATATTAAAATTTTTTGGAGCAAACAATAATTTTTCTATAACTAATGTTAAGAAGCAAAATTGCATTTCATTTTTCATAAATCCAACACTTTAAATTACTTAAAAACAATTTAAATTTAGAATGCATAGGAACCCATGATTAGTCATTTAATAAACAGTATTTTAAAGTAATATACATTGAACTAATTAATATTCAAAAAAAAATGCTTCACTAAAATGCATTTTCTATTTAGAAGTACATAAAAAGAAAAAAATATTTATGCACAAAATATTTATAAGTCAACATGTAAAATCAAACAGAACAATATAGTGTGGCCTCCTCCTTTCTCTGCCTTTGTTCAAAGCAAATCATCTTTCACATCGTTTTGTGCATACATTAATTGCATTTATTACTGTATTATTTTAGATTGTAAATTTTAGTGTGTTTGTAAAACATTTTCTGTACATGAATGTTTATGTGTGTGTATATGTATATATGTGTGTGTTTATATATATATATATGCCTATGTATGTATGTATGTTTTAGGTACTTTAGATGGTGAAAAATTTTTGTGATCATATTTTTTCTTATCTTCCCTATTGTATAGTTTTAATTTTTGATTATCTCTGTTCTATGTGAGCAATCTTGTATTTTTTTTTCTGTATTTGCTTGTATCTGTATTCACTTTTCCCTTTTGGTTCCCATTTGTGAATATTTCTACATGTAATTTCCTATCACTATTGTTTGAGTATTGACTCATGCTTGTAAGTCTTGTATATAATTTGTTGTGGCACACAAGGAGCTCCAAGTACCTAGAGCCCCCAAAAAAAAAAACATAAAATCCTAAGGTATTGTTCAATGACATGATGATTTAAAATTGTCCAGCACTTTTTAGCGAAAGTGTATAAAGTTTCATTTAACGATACTCTTAATACAATGATAACCAGTTCTATCAAAATTTTGATTCATCAATATATACAGGAAGCGTCGAACTTTGACTGACAAATTGAGATAGATGATAGTTGGCAGCATTAGGACGACAAATAATTATAGAGTATGGGGTCAAAAACCATGATAATCCAGTGGAAATTGCAACATAGCCTTAAGGAGAACGATGAGCCAAACGAGTGCGGGGCTTTGGAACGCCGTCAAATGGTTAAAGAAACCTGCTTAATCCTTTATCTACCGCATTATTATTTACTGCAGTTTTTTAATAATTGGTTGTATTGACGAACAAGGTTTGCGTCAAGAATATTTTTTATATCGATTGATGGGATATTTATTGATTTCAAAATATATTCTTTAAAATAACTGTGATAAAATATTAATGCGATATTCTCCTTCTCCTTTATTTTTTAATATATATATATATGTATATATAGTTATATGTTTATTATTTAACGCAAATATTTAAACTATTGGAATTTATAGGTAAACAAACGTATCTATATGTGTCTATCTTTTCGTGAACTGCACCACGAAGGAACTTGCCAAATATACAATTAGATTGGGAATGATCTAAGGAACCCGATCCAACCATTTATATTCCGATATTGAAATTAGTTAAAATATATTAATTAAAAACCTTAAAATGCATAATTGTTTTATTCCTGTTGATTTTTTATTCCATCGAGCGTCATCTTCATCTCAGCTTAGTGAAGTTCCAACTTTATCCTCGTTTATAAAAAAGCCATCTAGTTCTTGCTATCAAACTCAGACAAAAAATAATTACAGAATGGAAAAGAGCATTTTTTGACAGGATACGGTATGATTTTTACAAAATAATGAGAAATCTTTTACGTTTTTTTCTAAAATGAGTCAAAATCGATACGTTTTCATGAAAATGATTTCAAAATTGTTCCTTTTCAATTATTTTTCATGTTATTGAATTGATATTCTACACTAAAAAAGTTCTTGCTTTTCTCTTTTAGAATCAATTATTTAAAAAAGAAAAATGTCAAAATTTTTTTTGCTTCTTCTTTTCATTCCTTCTTTTTTTACGATTTTTCAAAAAATGCTCAAAATTATAATTAAACAGTTATAAATTCGTTATTTATACAGATAATCTCATGAAAGTTTTTTTTCATTGTGTAGAACTGTATTATCCGTAATCTGTACAAACGTTGAAAAAAATTGCTTAAAAATTACGGTTTAAATTTTTTTTTCTTTGTGTTTTTCGTTTTTACCATTTTTGAGAGGGTTAATCATTGTAATATATATATTTTTTTTTTCATTTTTTTTTATTATTTGCCGATGTTTGCAATCGATGTGTTCAGATTGAATACACTAAATTAAAAAAAAATGCTCGTAAAAGTTTCTTTTTTTAAAAAATTACGTTCGAATATTCCTTTGACGTCCAGAAAGCGTAAAGTAATATGAGGATTCGCGTAGAGATATACGACAGGTGAAAGTTTTGCGCATGCGTTCAAAAAACGGTGAAAGTCACTGTTCAGTGCTCTGTCATCGCTTACGATATTTGCTATGTATAGAAGTATTGTGCAAGCAATTTATATAACAACTGATGGTTTTCTTCATTCTTAAAGAATGATTTATTGAAGAACAGTGGGAAAAATCTGAAGTATATTTTTATCGCATAGTATATTTTCTTTTTTAATGATTTTATTCAGTGAATGTAAATAAATTTCCAGACTTTTTACCTTTTTATTCCTATATATTTTTAATTCGCCACGATTCTGTATGTTTTTTTTTAAATACCAAGCAATTAAACTTTACATATTTTATGATTTTTTCAAAAATGAATCCAAATCGATGCGCTTAAATGAAAATGATTTTTAAAAAACTCATACTTTGATCTTTTAGAATCAGTTATTTAAAAAATAATATGCTGATTTTTTTTCTACTAATTTTTAAATCTTTTCAAAATTTAAATCACTCATTTAATAACTTCTTCATTTATAAAATTAATTACATAAAACTTTTTTCCCGTGTGTTGAACATTTCAAAAAACGCTCACAATTTTAATTCAAAATTTAATATATTTGCGGAATTTTGTAAATTTAAAAATTTCTACTTTTCTATCTTTCTTCAATATACAATTATTTCTTTTAAAAAAAGTACATTTTCGTTTCTGGGGGCTAAAAAATTGCAAAGTGAGTGAGTGAATTTTATAAAGTCACTGTGTTCAGCTACTCAAGAGCTTTTGGTGACACACCTCGAAATTTTGAACCATTTTTAATTGACGAGCACGCCACTTCGTAAAAGAATAATATAAGTGGTGAGTTTGTTAAGATAAAAAGGCAAATTTATAAAATTAGAGAAAGCCCGTGCAACGCCGGGATAAGCGGATGGGGAAAGAAACAAAGGAGTTAAAGTAATTTCAAAAAAAATATAATGAAAGTGGTGATTTTGTGAATAGAAGGAAAATTTTATAAAAATAGAGAAAGAAAATAGAACGCCGGGCCATGCAGCTATTATTATATAATGGCGATATTTAACTTTTTTATAAATTGCAAAAATAACTGTATAGCACATTAAAAAATAAATTAAAATTTGTTTGTTAGTATATACAATTACAAAGTACAGTATTGTAGCCTATTTGAAATTAGGTAATCTTTATTACAAAATAAAATATATTTTAAGCGCACAAAATTTATTTATATAATAGAGAGTTTAAAAGTTATTTCAGTTTCATTAACCCTCTAATCGGTCTGCACTTAAAGTCTTGCCATTATGGAGATGCTTCAAAATGCAACTTACATATTTTTGCTTTCAGGTGGGCCGAAAGCGGTTGACGTATTTTAAAAAATGCGGCTCGGCGCTTGGAATCTTTATTAAAGCAAAAAAATTTGGGAATAGCGGAATTTACGGCAACTTGAGGTTAAAAGTAAAAATAAATTATAAAATGAAATGTAAAATTATATTTCTGTTTAAAATGTTAGAATGTACATAATAAAACTTTTCAATATTGTATGATGCTTTTTTTTAATTGTCTTTGCCCATGATAGTTTTAGGAGATTGTAAAGATAACAATAAACCGGACGGATATCGTATTAAAAAGTTTCTTAAAATGCATCAGAAACCATAAAACGATTTAGATAAAAAGAAGAACAAAAACACTTAGTTTATCCCCCTTTTGTAACCACACTGAATGCTCGTGGAAAAAAAGTGTACGAAGCTCTAAAATAATCGTTTCTTTTGGGTAAGTGACTCGCAAAATCACCGCCTTAAATTGAGAGCTCCCTTCACGCTCGATCGGCTCTCCCGGAGTGATAAGCGAACGAGAACAAACACTGGGTGCTCAAAAAATATACCCAAATAGAAAAAAAAATTAGAGCCATGGACACCAACTAAATCGATAAAATCTGGCAGAATGGAGACACAAAAATTAAATGAGCCGTGTTTTGTGGGACTTCCAACTCCGAACCGACAAAAGACGATAGGGAAAAAAAATTGTTGCGAATCCGGTACAAAAAAATGTAGAGGAGAGGAAAAAGAAGAAACAGATGCTTTTGCCAGCTACAAATAGGGTACCAATTTTTTTCGAAATTTTTTTTAGGAACACGTAAAAATCGCTAAGTAGCTTCGGCTCTAATCTTGGTGTTCCCTTCGTTTTTCGAAAATCTCACGTAAGGTTGCAGGAGTTTTTTATATATATTATTGATTTGTTTTTTTTTCATTCTACGTAAAAGAAGGGGCATCCAAAAGCCGGATGCTTCTCTACAGTGTCTGTTAGACATAATGATCGGGTTGTGAAAAAAACATGGCATGCGCTTATTTTAGATATTGCTGTAAAGAAAGATGATTTTTTTTGTGTGTGTGTGAGGAAAGCTTTTATCAGTTTTTTTTTTCTTTTAACCTCGGTGTTCATGAGAACGTATGACCTAAATTTCGCCACAGTTTGAGGAAATAAAAATACTGTAGACTGTCAAATTTTGGCACAGATTTCATTCTGAAGGTTTCTGAATTTTTTTTATTGAATGTGTCTCTTTTGAAAGCTATGATGGGGTCTAAATTTTAACAAAATGCGATTTAAATCTTTTAGTGTGCCATTGTCCGTTATTGAAAGTAAAAGTTGAAATTATTGCTTATGAATTAATTATTGAAATATTTTAAATATTAGAATTATAAAGTATTTGAATCATAAATTACAGATGGCAATAAATAGTTTAAGCTCCTATTTGATAAAAAAAAATCAGCCATATTTAACTTCTTTGAATTTTGCGCTTGCCCTGAAGAAGTTTATTATGATAGTAACTAATTCAAAAGACATACATTTCACCAGAACAGATAATACGTTGTCAATGTGTACGTTTATCTTCAATAATTATTTTTCTTTATCTGTTGTCGTTTCTTATGCCACATGATCTTGACTACGTCAGATCCAGGCCTCGAAATTCATTATGGTAAGGGGTTAGATGTACGCCGGTCTTTGGCAGAAACTTTGAGCACCATACAGATGACGGTACGATTAAGCTCGCTTCCACCCGAATTTTTAGGAAGAACACCCTCGAGGTGGGTCAAGAGCCTCGCTCCTCTCTTCCACTTCCACCATCCCCACGAGATGACTTGCTGGCTATTTAGAGTATTTAGATGGCTATTTAGAGTACTCCCATGCTGCAAATGCATTACACATTTAACAAACCTCCATGTTTTCTCCTGGTTTCAAGCCCAACAGTCATCGTCGTTAACCACTGTACCGGATGGGTGACACTTTTATATCTAGATGTAAGTACTTTCTTAAAGTATTTTTTCCTTGAACTTCTTAGTATATCTTACTTGAACAACGCAGGGCTGGAGAATGCTATTTTAACTAAAAATAATAGAATTATAAATTGGGTATAAGGTAAGTTTCTCCCTTCTAAGGTGTGATATGGCCCCCCTTTGGTGACCATATCTTTGATTGTCTGCGTGAGCTAGAAGTGTGGGATTCTCAGAATAAACAGACATTTTAAATTCTTCATATAATTTTATTAAGAATAGAACTTAAACATCTAACAATTTAGATAAATTTATATAAATAAGAATCTAGAATGAACGAACACACAAAAATAGTTAAACTGAATCGCATAACTTAGACCACTTTCTCTAAATAATTAGTTAATAATAATTATCCGCCTACTCTCACTTCTAATAATATTACAAGTTAAAATATCAAACAATCAGTCCTACCTTAATTCAAAATTAACTTCAATCTTTAAGGTATCCGACTAGGTTGAAAAAGTGTTTTTTGACAAAAATGTCGAATTTTTTTTATGATTGTAAAACAAAGCCCCAACCTTTAAGATTCCAAAACAGTCTTTATTTTAATTTTACGTAAAATAGAACTGTATTATGCTAAAGAATTTTGAATAAAGCCCGTGAAGTAGTTGAAAAACGAAACTGGGAGTAATGTCATCTAAAATGGAAGTGAGCGACATATGCAGTGTTTAATTATTTTCCTCTAAAATGGAATTTCAAAAACCAAATTTTAACTATCTGTTTATTAAGCCACAGTTTGCTAAAAATTATTTCAAACAATTTTGTTGCAAACGATTGGCAACGGAATTTTAAGACTAACACTATTCCGTGTTTGTTTAAATTCGACGTTAGATTTTACCACGCCTATCTTAATAATGTTTTTTTATATTTTGTTTTATTTTTAGAATTTAAATTATTTTAATGTAATCTTAAATTTATTATTTTACCAGAAATCATAGGTAAATGTCGTCTCATATCGTCCCTGCAAAGAAAGTTTCATGGAAACCAAAATACATGCACTGAAACTTCTTACGCATGGAAGAAATTATGACCGCCAGTTCACTAAAGCTGCAACAATGTAATCAGGTAGTCAATGGATGAAATAATATTTCAGAACATTTAACTGGAAACAGGTTGATTGATCTGGAATTTTAATTGGTATTTTTGTTTATTGTGTTGCCCAACAAAAAGTGTACAGGTAAAAGCCTTTTATCTGGCAGAAGATTCAAGGTTTGCATTATCTTCAAACTTTACTTTGCACTGCAAAAATTGCAGTTTCATATCGTTATTTTGTACTTCTAAAACAGTTAGACAAAATGAATGAACTCAATACTCGTTTTGTTTATGGCTTAAGATTGATAGGTAGAGTGTGTTTCAGCAGGAAGAAAACTTCGTGCTGTTTTGAATCTACCTCCTTTCTCAAAGCTTGCATTCCGCCAACAAGGAAAAACTCCTCAGTGCTGCTACTTCCATTGAGAAAAATAATGAATGACGCAGCAAAAGGTATTAGGCAATTAAAAAAATCTATACATGATAATAAATATGGTGTTTCGGTGGATGGTACCTGGCAGCGTCGTGGTTTTGCTTCACAAATGGTTGTGTTAGTGCAACATCTGTTGATACTGGGAAATTGTTGACTTTGAAACTTTATCTCAGTTTTGTAGAAAATGCAATTCAAAAGACGGAGCAACAAATGTGAAATTGCGGTTTAATCATCATAAAGGATCTTCATCCAGCATGGAACCGGTTGGGGATTATCGAATTTCGGAGAGGTCGGAAGATCATAGAATGTTACATACACTGACTATTATGGGATGGAGATTCCAAAGCTTTTTGATGCCGTGAAGGTATTATTTGGTGGGAAAGATTCTGTTACAGAGCTAGGAATGTATAGGGCATATTCAAAAAAAAGAGTTGGAACAAGGCGTCGAAAATTGAAAAGCGTGGAAATAAAGAACTGGGAAAGGTAAATTGACTGATGAAGTTGAATGCATTAAGCTTACAGAATTACTATGGAATTGCTATTCGAAGCAATATTGGAACTTGACAAAATTCAGTCTGTTGTTATTGTTTCTTCCATTGTTAGCTCTAACAAAACATGAGCCAAAAACATGACAGTGCCCTGTCGGAGCTGAAAGTTGGTGCAAATTTCAACGGGCTAAAGCTTCTAATATTGTACTAGGATAGTCCTTGGGACAGCCACAAATATTATTAACATGATAAAGCCAGTTTATATGGATTTGTGTGACATAAATCTTTTTGAAGAAATGTTTACATCGGCAAAAACTCAAAAAATCCAAAACGAAAAGTTTTAATGCAATTTTGTGGGCAGATATTACCAAAAAGAAGTTTTCGTTGAGCATCAATCATTGTGTTTAGGTTCTTATATTGCTGTTGTGCAGTTTAATAATGGCTTTCGGGGGTTAATGTCCATATTAAATGAAATGAGTATTATTTCGGGTTATTATACTGTACTTGGACAAAACCTTCGATACTTGAGCGCATTAAAATTCGAAACGTCACCATTGCCAACAGCAAAACCTGCAGAAGAAAATCTTAGGGCCATTAAAAAAAAAAAGAAATATAAAAATTGAGGATAAAAGAAATTACTTATGAAAACTGGAGAATTTTAAGTTTTTTAATATTTACTTTATGTAACTTAAAAGTATATTTTTTAAATGTGTTTTTTGAAGAATGAAATTTTCACGATAATTTTTGCACGAAACCGGGTTATTCCCAAAAACAATTATATGTAAAATTCAATTTAAATTTGCAACACTTATGTTATAAGCCCTTTGAAAGTAATAAACCTCAATTTTAAGATACTTTACATTTAATCACATTTTATAGTACTTTTAGCTTAGAATAGAGTACTTAACGAAAAATCATTAACGTGAAGTTCGAATGTTTATTCAATATTTATTTTTTAAAATATTATTTTAACCTGCGGTTTGTATCACCAAAATGTCAAATATATAAATACAATTAAAATTACATTATGTCCAATATATGTTTTTTATGCTGTTTTTCCTAAATTAAAAATTTTTTAAAATTTATAAAATATTTTTTCAAAAACAGAGGTGATGCATGGTATTTATTGGATAATTATAACTCTTGGGTTTACATGTTCTTTTAAAATAGTAAAAATTCTACTGAAAATCAATTTTGAAAAATTTGGTCTTCGAACCTAGCCGGGTGCCTTAAATGGAAACGTCTAGGCGCGTGTGCGATGGTATGCACCTTGTATTAATGGCTGGGTTTCTAGGTAATTTACGATAGGCTGTCAATTCACGCGTGTATCTCCTCCAAACATAACATTCATCCAATTGCTATTTTGCTTACTGAAAACTTCTGGTTCTTTTAAAAGCTATCTTATTTGCATTTTATTCGTATTTCGCTTTTGGTTTTGTTGGAGAAGAGTTCCCATTACACTCCACACAAAAGAACCCAGAGGTTATGTTAAAGAAAAGACGCTAGAGCCCGTCACAAAGGTTCTGTTAAGGTTTTATAGTCAGAAAAAAAAGTTTATAGAATAAATTATTCTTCTAAACGAGACCCTTTATAATCAATTATTGATTTTACCTTGTTCTCTTTAAAACACTCTATCATTTTCTAGTTAAAATAGTAAGGAAAAGGTAGATTAAATGCTACACCTACTCCTCTGAAAACAACAGTGAATGATTAATTGAACAACTGAAATGATTCGATTCACCTACAGAAGTTTAGGCTATAAAATTGATCTATCGGGTGAGAAGAAGAAAATAAAAGAAAAATACATAATGAAAACAACCACCTCAGCAGTGGAAGAGGAAATAGACACCAATCAGAATTTACTCAGAGGTAAAGCCAATTTTTACAATGAAGTCATATATACACATCAGTCTTCATTCACAATACAAAAGCCTTAGAAAAATTCAAGAGTATAACTGAAATATATTTCAGCTGTAAAACAGGTAAAATATATATATAACAAGTAATAATGAGATGCACAGTTAAACTGTTTACAAATTAACAAAATATGGAATAAATAATTTGTAGAAGTGAACAATATGTAAAAAAATAGCTTTATGGGGAAATGAAAAGTAAAAACACGTAATTTAATGAATGCAAAGTACTGTGACTTAGTATACTAATTTAAACGTAGTTTGAATCTTAAAAACATACGTTTATTTTAACTTGAAATGCAATGAGGAATTTAAATATATATATATATATATATATGATCCATATAACTCATAAGCAGAAAGGGAGCACAAAAATAAATAAAAATACAATAAATAAATAAACAAGATAAATACCGGGTATCCATAATTAAACTCGGAATTTACGAGCATCCTGTAGCAAAACTATACAGCTTTATTCCATGCAAATTGGGTAATGGTAGAACAAAATGATGGGAATTTAATCAAGGAGGAAAACAACGAGTTTCAAAAAGGTGACGTAGCATAGCTTTATCGAGAATATATAAATAATCTATAAAATTTTACTAAACATGCTAAATATGCTGTCTACTTTTGTCTGCTACCATCTGTAAGCGTAAAATAGCATGTTCGACTGTTGAAAGAAGCATAAACTGGGGAATAGTACTCACATGGCGTTCCATGCTTTCTTTGATGGCGGATAGAGATGTGATGGGATCACGCTAGATCAGAACTTTGAGGTATCCCCACAATCAAAAATCGCAAAGATTCACTTGGGGGGATCTAGGAAGCCAAGATGGAAAATGCCAGCTAATGATTCTGTCTTCACCGAAAAGGGTGGATAATCCACGCAAAGCGCAATGTGTGGAGGACCACCATCCTAAATAAAAGATTGTGGTTGTCTCACATCGTCTCGCCTGAAGAGCGGAATACCCGACAGTTCTTAATAATAAGCGTACTGCTGCCTGATGACAGTGCACGTCATAGGCCTTACTGACTCACCACATAACCAAGGTTCAGAAAAAGATAATAAATATTTAAGTGCATGAGAAAACCTGATTGTAGAGAGGCGAAAAATCTTATTGAAATTATTTTTTTAAACAAACAAAGCAAATGCAGAAGTACAACAAAAGCGTTTATTTGAAAAAACGTCCTGGAAGCGGAATTATGTTGGTGCAACTATACGTGTCGCTACTTTTAAACTAAAGCAATCATTCATTCACTCGTTCATTGTCAAGAGTGAAGAGCGCCACCTGGTGATTATAAAGAAAGTAATATGCTCGCACTTGTGGGCTACAAATCAGTTAATCTAGATATTTAAATCTAGAAATTGCAAAAAAAGTAATAAATACGTATCGACAATTAATTGGATTGAAATTTTCTTATTTTTTACATTTTAGGCTCAATTGCATATGTTAAATACAATGCGAAAGAATGATTCTGATTTAGTATGTGTGTGTGTGAATTATCCTGATCAGACGATATATTTTAACTGAGAGAAAGATTTTTGATATTTTGATTCTTCTACTAGAATAATCAGAATTACAAATGCTGGGAAATAATTAAATCTTTATAAGTAGTTTTGTTTTGTTGAGTGGTTTCACATATGTGCACATCAGATCTCAATTGCAACAATAAAAAACAAATTCTTATTTTATATTTTTTAAATACATAATCTTTAAAAATAGAATCAATTGTTTCAAATTAAACTTTTCAAAATGATTATTGTTTCATAAGCATATGTGTCAAAAAATAATTTTATTTAGTACAAAAAACAGGAATTCTAGGTATCTAATCTTCATATATATATTTTGATGCAAATTGGTTTGTCAAAATTCGAGGGAAATGTCCGATTTCATCCTATCAAACATCGGAAAAAAATTGTGGCCGCACTTTTATTTCACAGGTGTTCGCTACAATATCTGGTGTGTTAACTCTGCAATATAATTCTTACACACTTCATCTTAATTTTCACCAAATTCATGAACCCCATCAAGCAAATCTACTTCAGAATTCGTTTCACTGGAATAATCAGAAATACAATCACTTTGATTCATAATTCCCTATATATCTTTCCAAGATAAATATTCTAAATCAGAAAATTACAAGTATCAATTTATTAAAATATGTGCATACATTAAAACTTAGAACGAAGAAAGAAATTAATTTATAGTTAATTATAAATAAACCAAATCAATATCTAATTAGCACGAAATAAGACAAGATACAAACAAAATTTCCTGTAGATTTTTTTATATTTTTAAATTTTCTTAATTTTTTTACCCGAATATAAGCATTATGATATATATTCTGACATAAAATTAAATTTATAAATATAAATCAACAAATTAAGACGCCATCATCATAAAATATAAAATTATACACAAAATTTCAGTTTGAATGTGATTTGCATCTGGAACCAAATAACAGCCGGAGGAGCAAGAATCTATATCCTGAAAGTTATTTCTAATTTGGATGTTACATGTGTTAAAAGTCTGATTATTGAATAATCTATCATTTCTTGTGGAGACGACCGTTGCTACTTGCTGCAAGTCTCCAGGAAAAAAATAGAAATATCATCATTTGGTGGTAAAATTGAAGAACATGAACGTACACGAAAGATAACATTCGATCTCATTCGGTTGTTTTCATCCCTTAATAAGATACGCAGTTAAAACTGAAGGTACATAAATGTGTACCCTGGTCTGAACAGATTAATGTTAAAAATGAAAATCAAAGAGCTTCTGACGTTATTTACAGGTTTTCGAATAATGCAACCCTTAAAAAAATAACAATGAAACACAGGAAGTTTTCCAAAAACCTTTCAGGGATAATTAGTTTTTTTAAATTTTAGGTATGTGTTAACATGATATATATTCAAAATCAGGTTGGTTACTCCAAAAAGGGCTTCAATCATATATATCTGGTTATCGTGACATTTACAAGAAACTGTGTGTGTGTGACCAACCGATCTTTGTCACAAAAATTTATCTCTTACTTTATGTTGCAAAAAGTAAATCAATTGAAATTGTTCCTTCAAGTGACGAAAGCGATTTTAAAGTTATTCATCACAGGGATTTGGATTACGATGAGTAGCAATGAATTATGCATGTGCATTTTGAAAACTTATCCGTGTATACAATGAAACTATATGCTTTTAAAATGTGTAATATTTAGTTACTTATTTTGTTATGGAAGTACATAAATTTCGTAAGTAATTGGCATATTTTATAAGTGCTACTTTTTTTATGGTGTTCCTATCCACCACATAAAAAAAAATCTGTAGTATTTCCACGAATTAGTTTGTTATATGTAAGAATTTATGAAATGTTTGAATAATTTTGTGCTTTTATTTTTATGCTGTCCTATCTACATCACAAAAACAGGTTCAACTGTATTTATTTCATGTTAAAAGTGTATTATTCGCAAGCAACGCCGTATCTTACGTTATAATGCCAATTCAATGAGAATTGGGCAAAATCTTGATGATAAACTCAAGTTGGCATCATTTTTGATGACCAAGTTGGTGACTGGGGATCATGTTGGTGATTAGTTTTGGGAATTTCGGGCCCCAATGGATTGTTCTAGAAATCAGTGGAGAAAAACACTGACTTCACGATCTATGACGCAAGCGGATCTTTCTGGAACGATCTATGACGCCTATAAATAGGGAGATGTTCTTCGAAATTAAGTATTGCTTTGACTAGTGTCTTGCCTTGATCGTGAACAGTCGAATAGCGATAGCTCGGCTGTTGAGTAGAACGGGCAATGGTTGTGAATAATCTTTTACATACGTGTATTTTAGACACCGATTGTGTCAACAGCTGTTGACGGTTTGAAGATCTTCTGAGGTTTATTCTGTGAATTTCGCTGTGTATCCTGTATTTCAAGGATTGTTTTCTACAATAAATTTCCATCTCTCCTAATGAACTGTTTTTCTCTTTGTGAATTATTTGCTTAAGGTATCCGACTACTTGCGACCACTTTTTTAAAAAAAAATATGGAGGTATGGAGATTTTTTTATGGTTTTTAGATTTATTTGGTACACTTTAAGAAAAAAGGACTAAAGTTAAGAAGAGAAAAATAAATTATTACTACTAAAATGAGAAAAAAATAGGTAAAAATTGGCAAAAAATTACATAAACGGGGCCCGCTCTGTACAAGTAATTAAAATGAACAAATTCTCAATTTTTCAAATTTGATGTATTACTTTGTTATTCCTTTTAGAAGTGACCTTCAAGATAAGAGATATTTTAATTTTTACACAAAAACTAGAGAGCTTTATTTTATTCGTTATATGAAATTCCTTAAGAAAACAGTGATTATATTCACATAAAGAACTATAAATTTTGTAATAAAACAGTGATTGATAAATCTGAAGGTTAAAACACTCCTACTATTATACAGAACATACACAAAAAATTTCAGTGAATTATTTAAAAAAAAACTTTTTGAAAAATCTTTGTCCCCGTTTGAGTTTTTCGAAAAAAAACACATTTGGAGCAAAACGCATTTTAAATTTTGACATCTTATGTAAAGTTATGGTATTTGCTTTTACTAAAACATTTGTAGTTTTTGTTCTAGTGAACGAAAAATAAAAAACTCGTTATTTTTATAAAGCTAATAAGATGGCCTATAAAATAAAATCATAAGTCGGATATCTTAAAATTCTCGAACCTCGATTAAAGTAACAATATTGTTTACATGAAAAAATGTTTGCTACTAATTAATGTAATAGAGGCATTTATGAGTTTCGTAAGATCATACAGAATTTTTAAGCAATAAATAAGATTAGAAAGAGCTTCACAGAATTCTGAGTTTGTATCAGTGCATGTGGATAAATGATCATATGACATTGTGAAACCCAACATTTTTTTCCTGGCCTAATACTTAAGAATTTTAAGAGAGCAAAATAAACCTTTAACCTTGGGCAATAATAATTAAGATTCCCATAACTTTTATTAGATGACTCAGATTACTGTAATGCACGTTTCAATTCCAGAGTAAGACAAGGCACCACTCAGAAGAAGGTTTGCGTTATGCAATCTCTCTCGCCAATTCGATAATGATAAATTTTAAAGCTAATATTTTCATTTACTATCATAAAAATTGCTGCATTCAGTTGCAACCTCAACAGCAAGGTCCTTAAATGGACCAAGCAATCCGAAATTTACATTTCTCTAGAGGTTAGTTGGAAACGTGTTCGAATCATGTAACAAAATCAATGTTTTTTAACCGAGTTTTTTCTTTGACGAAATAACTTTTGCGGTTGAAATACCAGCGGATCATTTTGTAAACGTTCACATTTTTGTCCATATTTAATTTTTTTTTTTTTTCCCAAACGACCTAGGAATCTTCTGCAAGTGTATGTAATCAGTTATCAAGATGTGAAATAAATATGAACAATTGTGTAATTGTATTTCGTTCTTCAGAATTGGAGTCCTTATGTTAAAACGCGAATTATTTTTCTTTAATGGTTCTTCAATACAATATAAAGACAGTAAACACATTTAAGATCATCAGAAATTATTTAACATATGAGAATAATTGTGCACAAGAGAAAGCAAAAACTAAAGTTTGAAAATATTCTCATTTTTGTTATAATCCTCACATCAGATATACAATATCAAGAATAGATTATATTATATTTAAAATTCCTTGTCTTATTGGTAAAACATATTTGATGAAATGTAAATTTACAAAATCTATGCTTAAGCGAATGGTGGACCTTCACAATGTCAAAATTGCGATTTTGATTTTTGTTTTTAGTAATAATACTCCTTATAATTCATAAAATAATTCTGTCAAAGAATTTTGTCATTTTGATTAATAATTGCTGAATTATTTTTGTATTTCACTTAAATAAATATTTATATAATGGCCTTTTCTTAGGTTGTAAATTTTCCCCTTTCATTGTTACGTAAAATGCTCCTAGCTTTTCTAATTACGTCATATCTCTTTGAAATTTTCACATCTAATTAAAATTGTTATAATTCACAAATTTGTGCATTAATTTTCTAAAATATTTAATGCATCATATTTTGTGCTGTTTTCAATATTTTGAATGAGTGATTATTGGTGAAATATTACACATAATACATAAAATTTATCTTTTTTTTATCAATTTTTTTTTCTGAATTTATAATCCATGCGCAGATATATTTTCTTGTACTCCATCTATGTACAAAACAAAAATTATGCACATATCTTAAAAGCTAATGCGCAAGAAACATTTTTAAAAACCATTTTAAAAAATTTAATTTTTTAAAAAAAATCAGTTTATAATATATTTTTTTTATAATTATATACTTAAATTATTAAATAAAATAATAATTTACTATATTTATTCCATTTTCAGCTAATTATGCTAACAATTTAATAAGTTACTTTTAATGCTCCACCGTCTCCTTAAGTTGTTTGAACCATAAATATACAAATTAATAAAATTCCAGAACTGCTCATATTATCAGCATTCTTATGAAAATTTATCACTGACTAACGATTGTTATGGAATTCCACCGCAAAAACTCAAATTAGTATGGTTTTCTTATTTATGGATTAAAAGAATTACTATTTATATTCATCTCAAAGTTGTGCAATATTTCCGACCCAATATTCAGTCATAATTTGTATCGCTACTCCCTCGTACAATAATAATGTATTGAATTCAATAATACTATACTTTGAAACTAAAACTATGATACGAATTTTAACCTCTTAAACGCCTCCCCGGCATATATAAACGTTTCACTAAGCCAACGGGATTATATCCATAGACGTATATATACGCCTTTCCGAGGTACGATCTTTTCTCTTCATTGCTATCCATAAAATTATTCCGAAGGCTTTGGAATGCAATTAATGGACGTTGACAATGTTTGCAAAGGATTTTACTTCAGATTATTTGCTTTTGTATTCCTCAGCAGCCCCTCCCCCTTTTAGCAATACGCGTGTCTACGTAGAAAACAATTGGCATTGGGTAGCAAATAACGTAACTTTTAATCAGCATTTAAGGCATCAATTATAAACCGAAAAAAAATATCAAAAGAAGTGCAGCAATTTTTGTTTATAATATTATATATGAGAAGCCCATGTGGTCATTGTTAATTAATAAAATTGTTCTTAACTTAGTATTTTTAAATTAATTATAAAATACATTATGCATTTTTAAGTATATTATTTCAGTGTAAATGTGTGTTTAATTTTTACTATGTCACAATGCATTTTATTTGCTTACTTTCAGTAAACTAACAACTATTTAAAATAATCTTCTGTTTTCGACTTTTCAAAATGCTCTCGCTCCCCTCGTAGAGTTGTCATGCCCCCATTTTGTGAAACGTTGATTTACATTAATATATGTTTTGATATTGGAGACATTCAAAAGTAAAAATACACAATTTTCAGGAAATAAAAAAAATAAACTTTCGGTTGCCCTAAAAGATTGTAAATTCTTAAGTTTTATTAATTTATTGTGAATAAATAAACATATCATTCGCAAAAATAAAACAAAATAAGAACAAATGAATACACAAAATATCATAATTCGTTTTCTCTATTTTGAATGTTGATTTGTTATTTCCGCATATTAAAACATTTTTATACGAATTATTGTTTCACTAAGAAACTATTTATTATTCTCACATTTAAAACCTTATCAAACATGCTTTAATAGGATGTAATTAAGGATTTTTCATTTTATTTTACTAATTCTGATCAGGATAATCATTTGGAAAATTATATTATAAATAATTTTATCCTATGAAATAGTTATCCTATGATATTTTGAAAAATTTTGGCAACAAATTACTAATATTTCTGCAAACACACAATCCCTTATTGAATTATTCTTAGAGTCATTTATTTAAGGTATCCGAATACGGTAGGAACCATGATTTTGCAAAAGTGTACAAACGAATATTTTTTTTTTAATATTTATTTACATTTAGATTAGAATACACGTATAAAATCGTTTTGAAACTATTTTTACAATAAAAAATTATTTAAATGCAACATTTAGGCAAAAAAATTAAAATTGATATATATTGATACATATGATTGAACTACATTTTCAGACCATTCCCCTTTTATGGAAAATGCTTCTATAATAAAAATATTTCAATTATATATAGCTGAGAACTCTGTACAGAGCCTGAATTTGGATTTTCGAATGATATGGATGTTAATCTATATTTTAGTGTATCAAAGTGGAGAAATTTTAACGAAAAACTCCAGTCACTATTTGAATTGTCTGCGTGTGGTAATAACTCTAAAAATAATGGGAATTTTTCAAAAGTCCTAGTTCAAACTCTTTGGAGAAGTCTTAGCTTTATATAAGCAAAATATTATTATTTTAGAAGCATTTTTCATGAAAGGAAAATGTTTTTAAAATAAGTATTTATGTGTTTTTGCCAAAATATTGCACTTAAATCATTTTTATCGCAATAATATTCTGTAAATAAATTGTTGAGGGTAGACCATTCTAATTGACACTAAATATTAAAAGTAGTATTCGTTTGTACGCTTTTACAAAATCTTGGTTTTAAACGTTGTCGGATACCTTAATTAAACTGACAAACCCGAAAGGTATCTTGAAAATATACGAATATTTAAAATAAAGGACTTATTTATGTGCATAATACTATTATTTTACGTTCAGAATAAAAATCAGAAGCATTCAACACGGAAGAAAATGCGCAATGTACAGATACACTTAATAAACGTTATCTCAGTCGTAAAAAGAAGGAAAAGATTTTTTTGTCGCATCTACAGAAAAGTTTTCTTTCGCATTAGTTGGATAATAGCAACCACGAAAGACGACCACCGGTTTAAGGCTCTGTTCCATTAAAAAACAAACATCAGCCACGACAATCACGGACCCATTTAGCCTTTTTTTCCCAACGTTTTCTCCAGATTTACAAGTAAAAACAACCAGAAACATGGTCACAAATCAAGCTTGTTATTGATCCTCCTGTAAGGAAAGGTTTTGCTCTCTTCTAAGACAAATGAGTGTTCGGGATTCATTTTTTATGTCACCTCCAGGTTTTCGAATTTTCTTTCGCTTAATGACGAATGCCCTTTTTTTTTGTCTTTTTCTTTTTTGCTTAAGTTTTTGTTGATTGTGCGTGGCCCTAGCTCTAGATCAGATGGTAGGTGATGTTTATTTATTTATCCAAAGGAATGATTTCTTGGGAAGAATTTGTCTTCAGGGCGCCATTAGCAGACGAAGATTGAGAAAACAGGAAACTCACAAACAAGATTGGAAAAGATTCGTACTTTGCTAATACTCATACAAAATCATTCTTTGAAATATCTTTTTTTTTACTTTTTGTATTGCCGAATTCCTCAATTTAGAATATGTATTTGATTTTTTTTCCTCATGCAACACAGTTTTGCAATAATTTATTAACCTATTTAAAGTAGATATAAGTTGATATAGTATTAATTAAGAGGGCAAAAGAGCTTTTTCAAAACTTTTTGAATACAAGCTTAGTCAAAATTCAGAATTCATCAGATTTATCGCTCTATCCTACATTTTTCGCTTGTGAATATATAAAACATTATAAAAAATGTGAATGATTATTTTATTTTATATTAACTACATGTTTTTGATGTTTTTTGAACATAAATTTGGAGTAAAATACTGCTTAATTTGTGGTAGATGAATAGATATAAATAGATTTATGTTTCAAAACTGCATAACTGCCCAAGAACTTCGAGTGAATAGCTACTTCGAAACAAAAAAAAGTGTATGCAATTTTAAAGTTTATATTTTCTCACCATGTCACACAAAAAAGGCTTGTAATCATTCTTAAAACTTTGGTAGATACAAGTTAGAGCAAAGCTTACTCTGTATTTAAAAAAGAAATAGCAACATCATGTCCTACGAATTCGTACGAGTTGCTACTTTGGAAAAAAATGCATATTTTTTCTATACTAAACACATAAAAGACTATCATAGAACAATTCAACTTTATCTTGATAACTTTATAAATAGAATTATACATATTAATAAAACTGTCATTTGCAATTTATTTCCAATTTTTTGCAATTTTTATTTTTTTATTTCACTAAAAACATAGAAAAAACTGTTTTATTAATTATGTTTACCTTTTTCTTTTTTACTGTTGTTTTACTAATCAATATTTCTTATAACTTAATAGAGAAAAATAAAAAACTCTAGAACAAAGTTTGATAGTTTTGAATTAAGTAGTTGCACTTTCTCACATATTGTTAGTGCAAGAGAATATTTACTTTTCGATCGGGGATTTTGAACATTAAATTAACATTGAAATTTCGTTAAGTATTTTATTCAGAATACGTACTTATTTCATTAGATGGTAATCTATACATATAAATAAAAATGAAGTGTCTGTTTGTAATTTGAAATTAACAGCTTTTTACTAAATACATTTAAAAGTATATACGGTACTTATATGAAAAAAATTCAGTTTTAAAAATGTTTGTTTGTCTGTGTGTCGATCTGTATGTCTGTTTGTTCCGTCTAATCTCTAAAACAGCTGGACCAATTTTGACGGAATTTTCCCTGGCAGATAGCTAATTTATAAAGAGTAACTTTCGCTACTTTTATTTTTAGGAAAAAAAAATTATGGTTCCGAGAAAATAAAATTAAAATCAATGCAATAGTGAGCAATATCCGATTCAAATAGGGATTATTTATTTCAATAGGGATTATATTTATTGAATAGGGACTATTTTAATTTCGCGAGCCTTCTGTCTCAACGATTTCTAGCAGTTATACCAAACTTTTCTGTTTGAATAGGTTGCTGCCACTCGCGACATTCCCCGTTCATGTCCTTTGATCCTAATGATTTTACCGTCCTTAACTGTATTGTCAAAGCTCAGGCGTCCCTTTCACCCCCTTCCTTGCGGCTTTCTTTGCGTTCGCGTTTCACTGTACTGCTGCGTACTTAGACCTATTTTTATCCTAATGATTTTAGTCTTCACTCCATCGACAGTGTCAAAGGTCATGCGTCCCTTTCACCCCTTGCTCAACAAAAAACGAAGGAAAAAAAAATAAAACAAAAAAGAGAAACATAGATACACAAATTAAAAGAATGACATTATACTTATACCATAGGTATTTATTTACGTAGAATACATAATTATTAAGTTTTCGTTAACAGTGCGAAGTGAATAAACACTTTTTTGTTAAATTCCACTTGGACGAAGTCGTGAGTAACAGCTGTTTAACCTAAAATAAATGCATCAGAAAGTAATATTAATGTATTACACATCCAGATACAAATTTTTACACTATTTTAAGCGTTTATTACACAAAATTTGTAACAATGTGTTACTTTTGCTGAGCAGGTAGGTGTTTTAAAAAATCGACCCACAAGAAAGTTACGGGGAGTCATAAATTATAATAAAAAAATTCAGCTATTCTATCTAAAGACTTAAAATTTAGCGAACATGGTATTTTTGTTCAGCTGAGATATGCAAAAGCTTTTTTTTTGTTTTGTTTAATTTACAATTCACGCAAAATAACTCATTAAAAACTTCTTTATCCTTCAGTTTGTATTGTTTAATTTTTAAATTCACCCGTGCGAAGAACGGGTATACCAGCTAGTATCTAATATAAAAAAGACGAAAATGTAATTCTTTAGAATGTAAATGATTCTATAGAATAACTATACATTTCATTTTAAATAATTTAATACTTTCAAAGAAATAAAAGTATATTTATAAATCTTTCATGAAAATTGCCACAATAAAAAGCATATCTATAAAAGTATAAACAGAGACTATTTAGCATGTGTGTGTGTTTGGCTCCGTTAACAATGAAATAAATGTATTACTCTTGTAAATATTTTTAAAAATGTATGTCACTTTCTTTATATAACATTACTGTATTTCTTTTGAAAACAAATTTACATGCTGTTGTTGGGCGGTATGAATGGACGCATCATATGCATCATCTGATTATTTCGAAAATTAGAATTCTCCAGATCAAAAACGTAATATCCGCATAGAACCCAAGCAAATAGAAAATTCTTTGCATTAAAAACAATTTCTTTGAATACTAGAATAAAATAAAAAGTTAATAATGTGCATTCATAATCATCAACGGGACTGTTCTGAAAATAAATATTTGCATTCCTTTTACAATAATATGTAAGCTTTTGCTTTATCTTAAGAATTACTAACTATTTTGATTTAATGCATATTTTTTAACGGAATAAATTTATGAGCAACTATGTTATAAGGAAAAAAAGAAGTGCAGATTTAAATTACTTGTGACTAGAGAGAGTACTTCTTTACACAAAGAGCTATGTGGGAGGAAATTTTAAATTGTACAGGATTTTCTACCAAAAATATTTTACCCTAGTCATATTTAAATATAAGTGAAACTCATTTTTGTATAAATTAATTTTATAAACATATTTTTGCCGTGCTTGTGATGTGTGTTTGCATTCACTGTTATTTCAGTGAAGTAACCTGGGTTTAATTTAAAATAAAATATTTATTTTTCAATATTTGGATATTTGCATTTTAATTAACTCTACACAGCAACCGTAGAAACCTTCATTTTAATTTTCAACAGAACAAATTATACATAAAAATTTTTAAAATTTGTTTAATTCAAATTCCAGAGAATTGCAGTTTAAGAGATAATTTCACGCAATTAGTTACATGCACTTAGAAAACAATAACTATATTGAAGAATAATTAAAGCATGACAAAAGTATATAATACATTATAAATCAGTTCTAGGTGTGTATAAATAAACAACAATAGTTTATTATTTAAAATTATGTTAATGGAACTCTATAATTTTTATTTATCTACATTTAAATAAACTTATTATTATTATTATGAAACTTGTTACTTACTTATTCTTCTATTCTCTAATATAAACAATTTAATAATACAAACTAAAAATTGAAAAGGAATTTTCCATTTTTTACCCCCTACAATGTACGATTTTTGCCCAAATTTAATGGATTTTTTTAATTTTTTTTATTTTTTTAAAAAGGGTAAAAATTTTTTGGAAAAAAAACAAATTAAATTAACAAAAATAATAAAATTTTTAAAAAAAAAATATTTGAAGGAATATTTTCTTTTTTTGATTGGGGGAATTACAAATTTTTAATAAATAATAAAAAATATAAAATTTTTTTATTAAAAAATTTTAAAAATAATACTATTTTGGGTTTGACATGGCTAGAAATTTATTTTCTAAATAGTTCAGGAAGCCTTCAGAACTAAAAGTTAACCCATCCCTCCCCCATAAGCCTAATTTTATAAGCCTTTTTTTTCATTTAATAAAGTAAGATGGAATCTAATAGCTGAAAGGTTTACATTTAACATGTAGAAATAATTTGTTTTGTTTCATATCTACTTACATTCGTAAGTCGTTGATTTACAATATCTGCGAATTTTCAGTATATATATATATAAAAAATTTTTTGGTGAAATGATTAGAAAAAGGTCTTTTTTTCTGAAAGTTAATCTCTTCACGCAAGATGCAGAGAAAAAAACGCCACCGAAAATCTTAATGGTTAAACACTTAAAACACCGATCGCGGCGTTCATGAGTGCTTTGAAAGTTAATGCTGGCATATAGGGCTATTAAATATAATGATCTGAATTAGACTTTTATTGGCTCCTATGTTCGGGAAAAAATAAATGGGGATTATTTATCTAAAGAAATGAAAAAAAATGAGTCAAGTGTTAGATGAAATTTAATTTTAATTAATTTGAATTATCCTTACAAATAAAAAAAAAAATATATATATATATATATATATATATTATTATTTAGGGAAAAAAAATAAAATAGGGAAATTTGTTTTAATGTTTAAATAAAATCGTTTGTTTGTTATAATTAAAAATTATTTTTAATTAAAAATAAAAAGTTTTTAATATCATTGGAGAATAAATTGAATTATATATTTAGCTATTTATTTACAGTTAATGATGAAATGAAAATTTATTATAACTTTTGATGCTTGTAAAATATGTGCGTCTTACATGAGGTTCATTCCGTAAGTCTAATAAGATTACTAATTCTCTGATAAGAAAAATTATTGCACTTGAACACAAT
The DNA here is from genome assembly GCA_019973955.1 of Trichonephila inaurata madagascariensis. NCBI lineage: Eukaryota > Metazoa > Arthropoda > Arachnida > Araneae > Nephilidae > Trichonephila > Trichonephila inaurata. The sequence continues at coordinate 71,321 of BMAV01015490.1, forward strand.
TATTTCTCTTTTTCATAATTTAATTTTTTTAGATATATGTACCATCACATGTAATGTTTGGAAGCTTAAAGTTGTTCACTTATTTAGCTATCATACACAGTAACAATCATTTGTAAATGAATCCAGTAATGAGATTAGCTAGTGCAGTATTCATTTGTGAGCTGCGTGCTGAGAATAAAACAAGTTTCAACAGATTTTTTCATTGCTTTACTTTGTTGCAATTCATTTATTCCATTTTTATTAACAACGCACTTTGAAAATACTAAATGCTTTTAATAATAATTACAAATTTCACCCACTTCATCTGAATCATTTCTGGTAGACCTTACCCGATTGATTTGCTGTGTGCGATGATCGAATTTTATATATGTATGGTATGTCAGTGCTTCTCAAACTTCTAGTATTTACAACCCAATATTCAATCCTAATTTTCATCGCGCCTCTTTCCATACAAATAACAATGTATTGAATACACTAATACTATACTTTGACTCTCAAGCTACAATATGACTGTAACCCCTTGCCACCGGCGTATATATGTCTCTCTCACCCGGCGTGTTAATTTCCCCTGACGTATATATACGTCTTTCCGAAATAGTATCTGTTCTGTGCACTGCTATCCATAAAAACATTCTGAAGGCTTGGAATGCAATAAAATGAGCTTGACAGTGTTTGCAAAGGATATATTTACATCAGAGTATTTATTATTTAGTCAGTTTCTTTACCCTCCCACTATACATCACATACTCGCTCCCGCGTGGAAAACGGATGCATTGGTCAGCGAATCGCATAATTTTTAATTGGTAGTTCAGAGATTATTTACAAGCCCTACAAAAATTATCAAGATGAGTGTTATTTTTGATATATAATTTAATATATGACAAGCCCATGGGATCACCGGTAATTATTAGACTTGTTCCTTACTTGGTATTGTTAAATTAATTATAAAATACGTTGTGCATTATACTGATACATTTATAAGTGTATTGTATCAGTGTAAATGTTAATTTTATTCTTTTTTACTTAAGAATGTATTTTGTTTGTTTACTTTCAGTAAAATAATAATATCTTGAAATAAAACTTTGTTTCTGATCTTATATGTGCTCTCACCCCACTCGTAGAATTATCACCTGGGGATCCACCTCACAGTTTGAGAAACGCTGTGTTATGTGTTTCTAGTTAAAACAATAATTTCGTCATATTTATGCTTGTATGTCTAAGAAAATGGTAACTTTAAATATTCATGGTGATAAATTAATTCGCATCCACCAACTTAGTGCTAGCTGAGAGTAGTTGAATAAATGACCGTGTGAATCTAATTTTTTAAAAAGATTTACCGTGGAAAAGATGAACATTCCAGGGTTAACCCACACATTAATCTCTAACAATGAGTTTGCAGTTCACACACGCAAATATATATATATTTGCGTCTCCAATAATATTTTAATATTTCAGAAAATGTCTGCTACAACTCATTTTTCTATTAAGTATATCTAACTTAACTTCAAACATCAAAAAATTGCTGATATTTTCAGGATGTCTTCTTAAAGTATCCGAATACTAGCGACAACTTTTTATTTAAAAAATGTAACTACGGAGATTTTTTTGTGATTCTTAGATTTATTAAGTACATTTTAAGAAAAAAAAAGCTAAAATTAAGAAGATAAAATTAATTATTAATACTAAAACGGAAAAAAACCGGTAAAAGTTGACAAAAAATTACATAAACGGGGCCGTTCTGTAAAAAAATAAATAAATGAACTAATTCTCAATTTTTTTAATTTTAATGTATTACTTTATTATTACTTTTTGAAATGACCTTCAGGATAAGAGATATTTTAATTTATACAAAAACTACAGCACTTTGTCCGAGTTAGTATATGAAATTGCTTAAAAAAATTGTGATTATATTCTCATAAAAATCTCTAATTTTTGTAATAAAACAGTGATGGATAAATCTGAAGGCTAAAACACTTTTACTGTTATACAAAACATACATAAAAATTTCATCAAATTATTTTAAAAACTTTTTTAATATTCGCCGTCTCCGTTTGAACTTTTCAAAACAAACACATTTCGAGTAAAACGCATTTTAGGGTTTGACATCTTGTGTAAAGTTTTGGCATCGGTTTTTACTAAAACACTTATTGGTTTTTTTTCCTAGTGAATGGAACATTAAAAACTTGGTATTTTTATAAAGCAAATAAGATGCACTATAAAATAAAATCTTAAAAAATTGTCAGTTTTCAAATGAAATCATGATTTTAGGGTTGTCCAATACCTTAAATGGTAATGTTAATGAAAAGGATTTCGGAATATTTATTTAATTTTGAAATTAGGCTATTACATTATACAATCCATATATAAAATCTCTAACTTAAATGAAATAAGTCAAGTTTAAACTTCAAAGATCTATAACTCAAAAAAATGTAAAATGTTTTTAATTACATAGCATGCATAAAAAATCATATATAGCAATTATTTATGGGTAAATATGTGCTCGTGCATTATTTCAAAATATCACAGAAACAAAATATATACTGACCTTTTCACTTCATATCTTCATACAAAGTTTTGAATTCTTTAAATATTCCATCAAAATTCACGCAAAATTTCCATGTTTAACCTCGCATTTGACAACAATAAATTTTCTACATTCTAAGTGAATAATCTGTTACAAGAGATAAACGTGTGAAATATTTGTTTCCAATCGCACGCACACCTTTTATGAACTTTGCTCAGTATAAGTTCGAATTTCGAAGTGGGTATTCAAAGAAAAAGAAAGTATTACTCGATCAGTAATAATTGCACTTTACTTCATTCAAGGTACGATGCTTCAAACAGATTGATAGCGTAACAGAATTCCATTTACCGGAAGATGAATTCTTTGTATTATTTTTGTATTCGAAAACATGCAAGGATAATAAATGCTTCTTCTCCTGTGATACCATTCTTTGATCATTCCTATGAGGTAATTCCCACGCAAGATGCTAAACATCGGACACCTTATTGAAAACATACAATTTTCCCAGCCAAACTGATTATTCGATTTGGTTATGTTAATAAATTATTTTTATTAATACGTTAATGCAATTTGGTTTATGTAATTGTAAAAGGACTCACTTCAAAAGATATATGCTTATTCCATGAAATAACAAGTTTTTAATTAGAACATATATTTAATTGACGTAATTACTCCCACAAAACCTAATTATTCTGTAAAAGAGGTTTGCTGTAAATTACCTAACGATCCATAAGTAGGCACAATTTAATTAAATGGCAGATTTTAAATATCATGATTATTACGTAATATACGCTGACCTAAGCATAAGAGAAAAAAAAAATAAGATTGTTCTTCAAAGATTTACGCAAAATTTAAAATTTGTACATGAGCTGAGTTTCAAATCCCCTTTAAAATTGAGGAAAGTAGGACAAAGTAAACCGGTTCCGGTGTCAAATTGACACCGACGGACTTTCTAGTGGTAATATAAAAAATTGGCCTTCAAATCTTCAACTTCTTTCTACTAGAAGTGTTTTAACTCTTTAACGGGCACACAGCTAAAATACATATTTCTGTGATAAAGTACTTGATAAATGGAATATTCTCATCCTCTATAAACATTATTTAGTCACAAAAAAGAATATCTAATCGAGAGAGTTTTTCCTGGGTGGTGGCTAGACTTTATAGCCACTGCGTACTTAGGACATTTAACTTACTTTTCAGGACATGAATAATGAATCATATCACAATAAACTTTTTATGAAAAATTAACATTTGTGCTAATAATTATTTCAATAACAATTAAATATAAATTATAACTGTAATAAAATAACTATAAAATAATTGTCCAACATAGAATACTTACTAAAATATACATTGAAATGGGTATATATCCATATTTTATGAATTATTTAATTATAGTATAAAAAATTAGAAATAAAGTAATATTTTTAAAGATTTAAATTTGTTTTTTCACAAATTCGATAAGCTATTCACTGTAGAACTTTTCAAAGCAAGAAGAACAAATTGCTTGAAGGCACAGTGGTACGCACAGAAAAGCTATAATGAAAGATTTTCAAACCCAAGAATCTCGTACCACATATTGTAAACAAAGTTTTAAATATATTTCACCCCCAATCCGCACATGATTCTAACTGCTCTCTCTCGAAGAGGAAGAGAGAAAATTTCAAGATCATTTTTCTGTTCTATGTGGGCAGTGGATATAGAGTCTCTATACACATATAAAAGCTTTCCAAAAACCTAAATAAAATCATTTTTCTTTTAATCGCACACTTGCTTAATTCATTCAGATGAGAGAAAAGTATACTTAAGACAAGTTGAAACTTTTCTCAAAGATCAGAAATTTTTTTTTATGGTTATCAAAATACAATTTGAAGATTTCTACTGAGAAAATACTGTTTTTAACTACCCATACGAGGATAGGAAATGAAAAAAAATTATCGTGTTGCCATCTGTATTGATTTTTATGCGTTTTAGTTTCAATTAACGCATATGGGTAAACTAAATATCCAAGACCCGCTTGAAAAAAAAGGTTTTAATATGTAGCTAGACTTATTAGCCACTGCCCGCTAAAAGGTTAAAAAAGTTCTGTGAATTTGTTGTAAATATTTGTAAAGGAATTTTTTCCTTAATTCCTTTTGTAATGTGTGATTAATACTTACTTCTGTGAGCCCCGTGTGGCACTTTGTGGTGCACGAGGATTTTATTATTGCTTTCAAGAAAAAAGAAAAATATATTTAAGGGAAAAAATATCTTCCACTTGTGAAAAAAAAATGTTTAGCAACCAGACGTTTGGATTCGTGTCAAATTAAAAGTCGCAAATTATATCCCTGGTATTGCGAAGTGAAATATAGTGGTGCTAGGACAAGGTTTTCATTAAAATGTTAAATTTTTTATTTAACCGTATTGAAGGGTGATAACATATATTTTATGTTATTAATTTCTTGTTTTAATAAATATATTTAAAGAATACATATATATAATGTATGTGTGATTTTATTTATTTATTTTATTTTTCGTTGAAAGAATAGTTAAACTTTATAATGTTTATTTTTATCTTCAAAAAATCTTTAAATAATATAAAATTAATATATAATAAAACTGTAAACTCCTATATTATTGATCTCTATTTTCTAATTTTCACCCATTATCGGGGAATCAATTTATTAAAAATGTTCCTTGTAGCCGCTGAATCATATTTAACTGGTTTGGTCCAAGCTAAAAAGGGTTTCCGACTCCGTCTAAATGATATTTTATAAAAGAAAGATGCAAGTATTCAATGAAGGTATCGATTGTGGGATTCTTTCTATCTAATTATGTCTACAAAAATATATCTTATCTGATTGTTCTTGCTTAAAACGCAATTCAAAAGAAAATAAATGCACTTTTCTATCAATTAGAAATAATAATTAAGTCCATGGTTTAACAAATTGAAAGAAAAGCAACATTATTTCCCAAATATTATCTCTTATAAAAATAAATTATTTAAATTGCATTAAAAAAAATAACACTTATTTCGATGTAAGGGAAAAAATCTTATTTTTAAAAATACTTTTAGTTTCAAAGAGACAAAAGAGAGATTATACATACTTCTAAATAGCATCATTTTCTTTGTTTTGAAAAGCCAATACACTATTTATTGTTTATGCCGATAATATTTGAGAAGTTGGAAATTTGCGCTTGTTTTAATTTAGTTATTAAAATAAGAGAAAATACATTGCTAAATGAAATGCGGAACGAAGTAATTGATGCACATATTTTGTAATTAATCGAAATTAAATATAAATGCATTGATATAATATAGATCAGATCGTCTCAATTTTGTATTATTTACGACCCAATTTTCACAATCACAATTTTCATCACCGAACTCCTGTATTACACAATAATAATATCTTTGACTTAAGTCAATTTGGGAACAAAAACTATATTTCAAGATAATTTTGTTGAACAGTTGCCGTCCATACCTCTATTAAATAACATTAATGTCCGTCGAATCAATGATGTAACTGAAAATGTACAGCAGCAGTTTTTTGGGAAGTAGCGTGACAATATGTTTTCAATTCAGCTTGAGGGGAAAAGATAAAAAGACCTCGGGGCCTTTTTTTTGTTTTTGTGATGGTATGTTAGCAGTAGAACTTTTTTGTACACCAATAAAATTTAAACTTAAAGCAACTTGATACTTTAAATGATTTTATATACAACAAACATAAGTGGAAAAAAAAAATAATAATATTTAAAATAATTTTCTCCATTTTCAAAAAGATCAAAACATGGAATGTCATTGTATTTTCATTGGAAATATGATAGCAGCACCTCTTTTTGAACAAATGGGTAATACAATAAAAACAGGGGAAAAAACCTGGGGGTTAAAAATTACAATTCTTGTGGGAAAGATTTAACTTTAAATTTATTTATTATTTAGCGGGCAAACTTCTATGGCGCGATAACAACATCAGATGAATCATGACCTAAAAAAAACATAATTCAAAATATCACCATTTATTGTTTTATCAACAACTCAGAAAACAAATCATCAACTCAAGTTTCATAATTGATAATTATCAAAATATATACAAATGCTTTGCACTGTTGTCTTTTCAAAAATAACCATAAGGCTGCAGAAAAGCGTGAAGGAATTAAAGTATTCTTAGATGTAGCCAAGGTGCCTCAGGATTTCTCGATGCTCATACCAAAGATAAGATAAATCAAGAATTGTTAAATGAAAGAGCATAGGAAAGAATGATTAAAAGCCTTTGGAATGAAATTATCTTTGAAAGTGCCAAGTACAAAAAAAAACAGTAGCTTTAATAACATAAGACCTTGCAAAATAGATAGCTCTTCCATTAAGCATTTAACATACATTATTAAAAATCTCAATAAATAAATAAATAAATAATAATAACAAAAATATAAAAAAACAATCAACAAAAATAAAGAAAAAATGCAAAACTTTAATCCAGCTTTAAAAGATAGTCATAAGAATTAAAGTATAAAACAATATTTGGAAAATAGATTCCATTGTTAACTTACATCATACAGCCACTTTTAAATTTTATAAAATATGATGATATTTAATGAAACAATAACCAGAACAACTAAGAACTTATAATATGTTGCATGTATATGAATTTATTTGTTAAAAAACGTAACTGAATGAGAAATTTGGAAACATATATAGCATCATAGTAATAAAAAAATGTAAAATCACCTACTCACATTGGCTGGAAAAAGTCCAACTTGAAAGCAGGTGTATAGTGCGTCTACTCCAAAAAAATTAAAATATTAGCATTAATGTAAAAAGGAACAATTTCTGAAAGAGAAAAGTTACATCACTTTTGCTTAGGAATTACGGAAAAGGATGAAAATCGTATAAATAAGAAAAACAATTCACATTCGACATCACCTAAGTACAACTGTAAACAAAGCCATGTTGCCAAACCGAAAACAAAACCTTTGAATTGACACTTTTTCACGAGAGAGAAAGAGATGGTTTATTCAAAGATAATTGCAATTCCACTGCAAATAAAAAAAAAGCCAATAAATACAAGCATGAACAAATGTATTTATAATTTGTAACAATCTCCCAAAAAGCTGTGAGGGGGGAAGCAGGGTCTTTGTGTAATAATCATTTTAGATGAATAGTCTTTGCAATTCATAGGGATTTATAAATAATAATAAAAAAACTAAAGTCATAATATAAAATACCAGATTTATGTTAATAGTTTATTGGTTTAGGATTTATAATCAAAATAAAAAATTACTGCATTCAAAAATTCAAATATAAAATAATTTAATATTTTGTAAAAAAAATTTTAAATAAAAATATTTTAAAAAAATTAAATATTTTTTTTTTTTCAATTTTTGAAAATTTTTAAAAAAAATCTAAATTTTTTTACATTAAAAAAATTCCAAATTTTAATTGAAAACATATTAATACAAAAAAACCTAGTATATTTTAAATTTAAAAATTATTTGTTTTTTTTTTTTAATTTTTTAAATAAAGGAAAAAATCAAAAAAATTTTAATCTACTTTAAAAAAATATAAAATTTTTGATTAAAACGAGTTTTTTTTTAAAAAAAAAAAATTTGAATTTAAAAAGAAACCCGGTTTCTTTTTTAAAAAAAAAATCATGATTCGGGGTTAAAAAAAAATTTTAAAAATTTTCCCTTTATTTTTTTTATTTTATAATTATTTGAAAAACTTTTTCTTTTTTTAAGGGACATTTCTTCTTGAATAAACTTCACATATCTTAAAATGATTCCTTTTTATACTCCGAAAGTTTTTTTTGTCCATACCCATCAAAAAGGGTTGAGGGCTTTTGTGTATTTACATATGTAAAATTAAAAAAAAAAGAAAGAATTAATACGGTGGGGGAAAGAAAAAGGTTTACTAAACACAAAAATGTAGATCAAAAAAATATTTGAAATAAACTGGGGACCTTTATGATTTCAAAATTTAATTGGCCAGCGAATTGGGGTTAAATTCTATATATATATATATATATTTATATATGTATTTCTTAAACCAAGTATAACTATTCAAGATAGGAAAAATTAAGCACAGTAGTCAATAAAAATCTCCTAGGGGTTTAAAAGAAAAAATTTTTTTATGGCAAACAAGTACAACTAATAATCTGACTACAAAAAATAAAAAAGCGTGCATTTTAAGGACATAAAGCAAAAATTATCAGTGCCCGCAGAGCGTGAATTTCGTATCTTTTTCATTGAATATGCCCAACTTCGGAGCCGTTATTATAGCAAACAATTAAAGGTTTAGAAAAAACTTTAAAAATGATTTTGTGATTAATTTTTTCTACTTTGGACATTAAACACTTGGATTTTTAATCAAATTCCATGCGTTCCCAATTTATATACACAGTGCTAATGATTATGTCGAAAATATTACAAAATATAGATACCAGATTCATAAATGTAGCCAAGAGCTATTTTATATAGAGAGCCATTTATTTTTGAATTGACAAAGACTAGAGATTTTCAATGCACATAATCAGGATATTTCAAGAAGAATTTTCGGAAAATAAAGCAATGAACTGAAGAGAAAAAGGAGAGCAATGGAAGGATGGCTTATACTTAATCACTTACAGACCTTTTAATATTTTTGTTATCAATCTTCCAAACATGAATGAGAAAAGAAATTAAATTTTCGAGTGCTTCTGAAACTATAAGAGATTAATTTTTCTTTAAAAAGATGGAAGAATAAAGGAAGGCGAATTGATATAAACATTACCAGTTTCTAAAAATAGCAATTTTTTTTTATTTTGAAACAAATTAAAGGATTTTTCCAAATTATTTTATTTCCTCATTTTCTCTACAGTTCGAACTATTTTTTTCATTAGAAGTTATTCTTCTGAAATGAATAAAATTAAGTTTTCGCTTATTGATTCACTCAACATTTTAGTCCAAAGAGATTCTACATAACAATTGATTTAATTACAGTACTTATTGCAAAAAGTTGTAAAATAATTTTCTCTCAACGTTCATCACATTTACTACAGAATTTTACAATGTATATAAGAAAATTTATCTCTTGGATTATAATGATGGAAATGGATGAGAACAAATGAGGTAATATTACATAGAAAACATTATACATAAGTAGAGGGGAATAGGCTCATATTCATATTTTCCCCTCAGGGGAGAGCTCCACCTTCCCTAAGGTGAAAGATTGCAGGTGTCACAATCCCACAGGGTACCTAGTGATGCTTTCCTTTCCCAAAGGGGTTTTACTATCTTTAGCAAGTAAACACGGATATCACGATCCCCAGGGTACCCCAGTGATCGCTACCTCTATTTCGACCCTCCATCTTTTAAAAATCCCATTTCAGCTACTTTTCCTTCTTTTTCGTCCAGACCACAGACCTACTTAGATGTTTGGCACATTTTATAAGCCAAAGAGCTGGCTCTTTATATAAAACACCAAACTCAACTCAACTCAACTCATATTCATATTTTAAATAAGATGTAAGAAATATAAACTGAGTTGTTTCTTTTCTTACAGGTGTGACCTAATATTTGCAGATAATTATTTGTTTCGGAAAGGTTTAACTAAAGGGAGGGAGGAAAGTAAATAATTCTCAGAAAAAATATTGTTACATTGTTGGGGGATTTTATGCAAATCAAAGGGCAAAAGACAGTTTCTTTGACGACAAGAATACAATACATCAAAAATCCAATCCTTGAAATACAGGATTTAGCAGCAATATCTGCAGAATAAATATCAGAAGGTCTTCGCACCTGCAACAACACTCAAGCACAATTATCGGTTACTAAAATACACATATATAAAATATTATTCAAAGCAATCTGTATTCAACGGCGAAGTAGTCCCTAATCAAGCCCCAACCGATCAAAGCAATACTAACTGAATTGCTTCTCAAAACCAGACTAGTTACGGCTTTCCGGCGACATCTCTTTCTAGATTATATCCACGCCCGGATAATTCAGGAAGAAGACCAGCACGTCATATATCTAGAAATTAGTGTATATTTCTACTAATTTTCTGCGTATAAAGAGGTCTAAAACTCCATCAAAATGATCCGCCAGTCAACGACATGGTCGCCAAAAATGACGACAACTTGGATCTATTACCAAGATTTCGCTATGTTTCCATTGAATCACCATTTTAAAATAAGGGACGGCTTTGCTTGTGAATATTACAATTTCAACGTAAATTAAATCTAATTTAGAGTAAGATAAAGGCATTGCACATCCAAATAGAAGTTATTTACACTATTTGACACAAAATTCGTAACAATATATATGCATTAATCACACTTAAATAATATGAACAGGGGAAATTTAGCACTAATGTGTTGATTTAATAAAATAAATGTTTTTAAGAGTTTAAACAAATTCACCTGACATTTACTTTTATGATTTGAGGTAGGTTAGCTGATTTTTAATAGCAGCTTTTAGCCAACTTCCAGGTTCAAGTCTTGAGTGTTCCTTGGAACCACTTTGTAGAGCTGATAGACATTAAAAGTCAAGTGAGCCTTAGAAGTATTACCGTTGGTGTGGTAGTTCAGAGAAGGAGTACCAATTCGCGAGTCATTATCATCATTATAAAGCAGGTTAAAAGTATGAGGTCTGTCGCAAATAGCTCTTTAGTTGCTTTATACCGCGGTATTAATAAAAACCCCATTAAAGAATTGTTATCTAGAGACTCATCAATGAAATACTTTTTTCAAGAAAAGTTTTACTGGAGTTTTAATCGAAACACTTATATGTTTTGATTAAAACAGATAATATATCCACATTTTGTAAGTAGAATTTCCAATGTAATTTCCATTGTTATTATGAATTAACATATCTTAACCCGGGGACGTTGCGACGGAAGGGGGTTCAGAGGCAAAATAAATCTATAATTCTGAAAACCTATTTTTTTATTACCAATGACCTCTTGTTAGTATCCTCAAATATGAAAGTCTTCATGGGAACTAAAATGTCTTTTTTTACACATATCCCTCTTTTTTAGTAGTAACAATCGTTTCTTTGAATATTAAGGTCTTTTGGGTTCACTTAGTTACCCGTATGACCACAATTATTTCAAAATATTTTCTACAAAAAGTGTACATTTTACTCCTGTGAATGCCTTAGTGGTTTTGATTTCTGCGCTGTATGACTAATCTCTGTTTATAACTGTAATTTAACAGGATATTCAAAAGAAACGGAGCATATGTGCGATTTCTGCTAAATGGAGTTGAAACTTAGGAAAAATAAGTTGATAAAACAAACTGATAAAATAAAGAATAATAAACATGATAATGAAATTAAATTTGAACAAAACAAAGGACGCACATGAAACATTTTAGTCGAAAGGTAAGACTTTTGCAAGGTAAAAAAAAAGAGTTTGACTGAAACAAAAGTTAAATTCGGGACTTAAAACTTTCTCAGAACATAATACCTTTTATTCAAATGCTAAGACCAATACAAATCTGTAGATAGTCAGAAACAATTTTTGTCGAAATAATTATAACAACGATATTTTAATGTAGTAATGTTCGTATTGAATGCATATCAGCACATTCTACTAGAAATTGAAAAGGAGAAAAGGCGGATCAATTAAAAACATACTTCATTTACACTTATATATGTGTATGTTCGCTTTGAGCGAATTCTCCCTTACCGCTTATATCATTAGTGTATAAGGCGGGGATAAGCTCCATCAACATCGCTAATTTTTCCTTAAAGCTACTGAAAGTAAAATCCCCCATTGAATGGTTATGTCAGAAATGAGCAATAGTTAACTGAAATATAAATAATTATTTTGAAAATAAACTGACCATCATAGGAACTTTGAAAGAGGCTTATATGTTCTCATATATATATATATAGATATATATATATATATATTTTAAATATATACAGCGTAATCACAACTTAATAGTCAACTAAAAAATTGAAATTATATGAATCTTATAATATTAAATCCCATTTCAAAATATCAATTAATGAATATAGAAGATAAAATCAACGTTTTCAAAACAAAATTAAAAATTATAAAATAAAAGTATAAGAATATCCAAGTGCAACCTCGGACTTAGAACCAATACGTGGGAGTTAAACTAGTTTGATAGCATAATCTTCCCTCTGGCTACAAGTTCGCTAGAAGTTATTCAGAGAATTTCCAATTCTCAAAAATTTAAAAATTAAAAATTAAAAAGTTAAAATTAAACCACTAAACTTGAAAAATCAAACTATTCGCCATCGCATTATAAAATATTAAAATTCTAATGCACAATTATATGCATAATATAAGAGTGAATCCTTAGAACACCAAAGATGAAAGATGCAACCATCACTTTAAAATAGTTGTATAGGTAAGAAAAATTTATATATATATATATATATATATATAAAGTGGGAAAAGAGGTGTAGCATGTGGAAGGGGTGTTAATTACAAAACAATGTCATAAAATTTAACGCTTTATATGAATCTAATCTCATATGTTTTGTTATCCACTATCCATTGTAAAAACATAATCCATTTATAAAATAATGTGAAAAGTTCAAGGTAAATAAGTATTACGATGCAACATACGTAGGAGTGGATGGAATATCAACACTATATTTTACATTCCACAAAACCTACAGAGGACCGATGATATTTTTTTAAAATTTTGTATTGAATGTTGCTGGAGTTTCTCTAATGCTCATTCAGAGCTTTCCAACATAAAAATGTCTTAAAACGTATCGGAGATTGAATCTTACAAGAACATTTGAAAACTTTGCAAATGCAACACAAAGTTCTTCATAAAATAATACATGAAGACCCAAGTATGCCACAAGACAATCACCAGAAGAAAAGATAATTCAAGTACTGTAAAATTACGTTAATTGCTCAAAACAGAACAATTTTACCTGCAAAAATCGTACATGTAATTTTAGTGAAAAGTGTCCGATCTATATAATTTATTAAAGTCACAGACATTTAAAACATTTTAGGTCATTTTGGTTAATTTTTTTTCTCGAATTATCAAAGAAAAATCAATGATACTTTCTCTTAATTATATTATTTGCAACAATTACGATTTTCTTATATCGTGGGTAGTAGAAATAATTTAAAAAAAAAACAAACAAAAAAAAACAGTGAATACTTTCCTACCGCTGCTCGCTAACATTTCGCGTACAATTGCACTTTACGATCTCTAATCAGGATAAATGTAAATCTTAAATTTAAAATATATTCAAACGCCTTTCGTTAAATTACTTCTTTGTAGCTGAATAGTTATTATTTTTCCTTAGTTTTACCTATAGAAAGCTACACAATATTTTTCGTAAGCTTGCTTGATTAACTGATATAACAGTATGGCGAAGCAGGATAAGGTAACAGTGATTCCATAATATTTAATAATAGTCAAATGACATGGATTCTATCTGAGAAGGCACCTCACTCCTTCCAAGTATAGGAATTTTTAATTTCGACAGATTTAATGTGTATCACTCCACATCAGGGATGGGCATACTTTTACAAAGTAAGGGCTTTTTTTTCTAATTTGTTCAAGGTGTTGTGGTCCACCCAGTGTTAATTAAAAATGAAAGGGTGGGAGGAAGGGTCCACTGTCCCCTCCTCATCCCCCCGATATATTTTTTCCAATTCATTATAACCCCCATGTAAAAGGCTAAAAAGTAATTAAGTATTTCTTTTGGTATTTTTTTATTAATTTAATTATTTATTTAGTAATTTATTTTTGTTAATTTTTTTCCCCGACAATCGACAAAATCAAAAAAATTTTGGGGACGTATTTATGATGAAAAAGGTAGATCTTGATCCCTCCCCCTTCTTGAAAAATTCTTTTTTGTACTACCATTTCATAGGAGTAGTGAGGTAAAGGGGGAAAAGGGTTTTTATTATATTTTAATAAAACGGTATTTTACTTACCTTTTTTTAACAACTCTTTTAAAAACCCCGTTTAAATCAAACGCAATATACAAACATACTAATAATAGCTACAAATTAAAATTTAAATGATGCATTTTTTTAAAGGAAAAAAATCAAAAAAACATTAAAAATAAAACATTTTTATCTAAAAAATTGTTTTTTGTTGTTTTAGTATGAAACTTTTATATAGTCCGTATTGTGGCCCGTTTTTGAATTTTCCGTACATAATTACAACCTGCTAAAATCTTCAGGCGGTGTTCACAAAATGTCTTGGAGGTCCACCGGTCGATCACGACTGGCGTAATGTTTATCCTGGTTCTATGTTATGGGTCTTATAAATTGGAACCCAGTAGTCCAAACCATAATTCACTGGGTAAAATGTCTTTCATAACCTATCGACCATGAGCATTAGGCTTCCTAAGCCACATTTTTTTAGGTACAGATAAAAATTATAAGCTTAGTTGAAAGTTTAAGTCAAATGTTAGTTACCCTAAAATATGGAACATAATTCTCTAAGTTGGAAGATTTAAAGTTTAAAAAAGAAAAAAAAGGGATATTGGTTCCCGGGGGTATAGTGCAAATTTTTTTGTTTTTTCTAAAAAAAAAGACTTATCGAAAAGGGTTTTAAAGGACCCCGTGCTTCATAAAAAGTGTTTCGTATTACATATTACGCTTCACACACAAAAACAAAATTTAAAAAAAAAATATTTGTATTATATATTATGATTTATGAAAAGACTGTTGTGTTGGGTATTCTAGATATGTTTCTGATGATAATGAATAATTCTAATTGTTAGGTCAAAATTTAAAAATTATAATTAACAATGGAATTCTCTTGAAATAACATTTGAAAAAACATGACTCTATGCAGAAAAAAATACCCTATTAAAGAAATCTTGACTAATAAAACAGAGTAGCATGGATATATCCCTGGTGTTTGAAAAGCAAGCACTTTCACATTTTAATTACAAATAAGCTAAGATATTCACTCACAGCTTTTTATGTTTTACAAAAGAAACACCAAAAGTTATATATATATATATTATTGCATGGTGTCAGTAGAGTGCTATGCAACATTAATAGCGCGCAACATATCAAGACAATACGAGTAACATCACCTCATATTCTGCTAAGCCTAACAGATATTGTTTTTGACATTGCGTTTTCTTTCATAAAAATTTTTTCATAACACTTATAAATAATACACAGATAATTTTTTTAAAAAAATAGTTCACTATTTACGCTGCATACAAATATTACAGATTTAAGTTCGATAAACCATGTTATAACGTGAGATTGTTCTTGCGGTGAAGATATTTTGAAAGAAGAATGCTGCAAAACGTGGACGTTGCAGCATCTGTTTTGCATTTTATTCAACAAGATCTTTTTTTTATTTCTCTTCATGTGTAATTGAAATTCAAAAGCAAGAATACTTGTTTATTTTTGCATTCATTTTTGCAGATATAGTCATTATTTTTCAAAAACCCTATATACTGAAATATATATTCAAAACTAAGTATTACAAACTCTCTCACCTTTTAATTATTAGATAAATTGGAGTATAAATATTTTAAAGATATATACTATTTTAAACTAATTAATTGAAAAATCAATGTTTACAATACATTCGAAATTGTGCCTATTTTTAATGAAATAAAATACATTTAATCAACATAATTTAATTTACTTAACGATACAAAATAGTATTTGATACTACTTTAACAACGCTCAAAATAAACATTTTAAATGCATATCATTCAAAGGCAAGATTAAACAAATTTTGCTACACTTGCCTAGAAACTAGAATTTATTCAACTCGGGTTTTTCCAAAGCCCAAACAAATAATCCTTTCAAAGACGAACTGTATAAAAGTAAATTAAAAACTTTTCTGTTAAATGTGAAACATTCTTTTCCCCCGCATGAAATCATACAAACAGAAATGTATGAATTTTCCATTAATTTCTTCTTAGATATTTAAACACAATGTTACTAAATATTTTTCTAATTAAAAAAGACACTCAGGAAACTTTTCTCTTAGCTTCCTCGCTGATCTAAAGTACTTTAAGATACATTTTCATTATGAATACTTCTTGAAAAAGAAAATATCAGATCTGATTATCATCTCTCCGGAGCCTTGCACTTACAGATAAATCCTATTTACTGTATCACTCATTAACGGGGGAAGGAACCACTTTAAAAGTTTTTGAAGCGTAGAATATCGTATTTCTTCCTCACTATTGCGAATTGATGATAATTCAGCAGTCCCAGCAGTTGGGTTATTATAGCTAATAAGAATATGTATTGCCTTTGAAGATTATTTTAATTTTTTTTTAAATGTTAGTTCTGTAAAGATAATGATCATGGGATAATTATTTGAATATTGTTTTCAAAGATTGTGTGAATAGAAATAAAATAATTAGTGAGATTAATTGATGTTTTGAGATAATTTTTTTTTTTTATAACAATATAAGTATTTTCCTCCTCTCGGTAATCACAAAATAATTTCCCATTCTGCGAACTAAAGAAGGGGCATTGTTAAAATGACAACATTTAACACAGATTTATATTTTAACCATCATGTAAATGGAGACTCAAAAGTTACTGTTCGGAATAAGGTTTTAATGACAATAAAATACTTTTTAATTTATAGATGTAGAATATTATTTTAGATCAGTTCTATTTCAATTTACTGAGAACAAACTCCATGTATGAATCTTAAAAATACATTAGATTTAAAGTAAAATTTGCACAATAATATGCAAGCTTCAATAATAATTAAATAAAGTAAGCATTATTGGGGACAAATCTTGATTTAAATTTAGAGGGAATTTATGTAAATGCAGAGAGAGATAAAAGGTTTTTCTTAATTAACCATTTAAATTAGGGGTTTTCATTCTTTATCTAGTTTTATTTTATTGACTAATAGCGCAGAAATGGATAAATTTGTATTGCCTGGAACCTGGATTAGATTATGTAATTTCTAATAAATAGATACATTTTACAAACCTGATACAAAACCTTCTTCTACAAAATCAGTAGTTAAAACTTCTATTTCTAAGTTTTTGTTTTCCATTCGTTCTAATTAAACTGCTTCTTTTTTAAATAAATAACAATTTTTTTTTTAAAATATATAATATTAATTAAAAACCCCTTAAAAAACTATTATTTGTAAGATAAAAGCATCATTAAAATTTGAAAGGACTTTCGTATGAATCAAGTTTTTTGTTTTGTATCTATAATATTTTCTGACAGGTTTCACACAAACGGGATTCATATATAACAAAGGTAGTGACAGTTTTAGGAAATATAGGTTTGATAAATATTAAAATTTTTTGACAATGATATTTTACAGTTATAATATGTCCAACGTTTATAATAACTATAAAACTTTTGCTTTTTTCGATAGAAAAAAATTAAATTTTCTTTTAGCTAACATTATTAAAATTTCCAAGCAAAGAATTTATTAGTGTATGCCCTGTTGTTTTCTCATTAAGAGTTGAATGCATTATGCCCAAAAACAAAATGAAAGGGGGAAAAGA
>BMAV01015491.1:0-40707 GCA_019973955.1 Trichonephila inaurata madagascariensis
TGTTTTAAAAAAAAAAGCCGCGTGTTTAAAGGAAACGCGGGCAAGGTTCGCCATCCCGGTTATACACGCCCAAAGAAGATATTTGGAAGACGCAAGGGGCAATCCAAACGCATGTTGGGGGAACCCTGGGGGGTGCGAAAATTGGTGCCCACTCTGTGGAAAAAATTCACGGAGGGGAATTGGGCCCGGGGACTTTTGGTGCAAAAAAAAAGAAACAACGCCGGCTCAAGATCGTTATTTGAGATTTCAAAAAAACGGTTGGTCCATGACAGAAATAAACGCGCAACCTGTATATTGCAACAGAAAATTCATTCCATGGATAGAAGTCACCCATAGACTTAATGCAGGTAGCATGTATGCCAGGAGCCTCGTAGTCTGAATCTCTTTGACTGTGAACCACAACAAACCGTTCAGCACGATGTCGAGAATACCTGACAGAAAAGGGTCATTGAGACGGCTCCTCTTCAATCATGAGTAGCGGTTCAGTCTGGACAGCGACTCGAGACGTATTCTCTTCTGTAGAGAATCCGAGAGTCAATATTGGCCTTCTAACATTGTCGAAAAGGATCACTATGATCCAGGTGGTCTGGAGAGGCCTCATGGCAGATGGGCATACCTACCTTCATGTTTTCGATAGCAGTACTCTGACGGGTCAGTAGTACAGGGACGATATCCTTGCATCCTCTGTCAGACTTTTCCGTGGAATATATGAACTCAATTTCATATTTATAGACAATAACCTACGCCTACACAAGGCTCAGTTAGTGAAGGAACACCTCCAATCGGAAGATGTTCCATGATTGGAGTGGTCTGTGATGCCCGCTGACCTAATCCCATCAAACTTTTTGGCAATCGGGTCGATTAATCGAAGGACGATTTTTCCGGCCAAAAATCGATATTTAAAACTGAATGACCGGAAACGATATTTCATCCAAAAATCGACTTTCTTTTTTTTGGTTTTAATAAAACAATAAAAAAAGAAAATTTTAAAACAAATTTATCACAGGGTTTTGCACCTGATCTATACTTTACTGGCAAAAACAAAAAACTATATTTATCATCCCACATACCATGATGTTTAGAATATAGTGGGATCATCGTTCCTTTGAGGCCTTTTTTGATTGCCAACAGCCAAGTGTGAGCGGAACCACTTTTAAAAAACTTTACAGCTTAAAAAATTAGATTTAAGGTTGAGAACTATAGGCTTATTTCATTTTCTAAACTTTTTTGTAACAAATTTTAAAAATAAATGTCTTCTTTTATACCCGATACTTTGATAAGGAAAAAAATTGTAATTGTGGTTTCCCTGAACAAAAATTCCCCCCTTTTTTCCCCGATAAAAAATCGTTTTTATTAGGATCTTTCTTTTTTCATAAAAATCGATTTCTTGAAAAAATCTTTTAGACCCCGATTTTTGTGAATCGATTCTGTTTACGATTTTAATTGATTTAAAAAAGATCTTTTCAAAGAATCGCCCCATCCTAATCGAACAGGGGACCCCTTTGGGACGTACTTTTTAGCTCGAATACTAACAAAGAATAAAAAGTCAAAGTGTTTGGTAAGAGTGATTAGTTTTATAGGGATAAAGCCCCGGGTAAACAGAAAAAAACTTGGGGGAAATTTTTGAACTGTTAGAGGTGATCAGATACCCTATTATTAGACATGTTTGTCTCTAAATGGCAGGGTGTCAGTCAACTGCTGTGCTGGACAAGTGGGCTGTAAGTTGTGTCCATTTTGTTTTTCCCATACATTAGTCTTACATCGAATGATATTTTGGCCAAGTTTGGTTTTATTTGCTTTGTTAGTTTTTTTTATTGCAAAAAAAAAACCACCTGTCTCTTCAATTTTTTTCATCAGTGTACTTGTGGAATACAATATTTTAAAAATGATGCTGTTGAAAAAAAAATGCTTTGTGTGGAAAAAAAAACAAAGCAAAATATAGATTATGGAAATATTTTGCCTTACTTCAGACAGACAGAAGGAAAATCCTATTTTTTTTTTTTTTTTTAAATATACATTCAACATTGAATCTTCAAAGTGAGTAAATTTATCAATTGAAATTTTTTTTTACTGGATTAATTTTACAAAACTAATTTACTAAAAATTTATCTTAACAAATGATGTCTATCTATTTTTTAATCTATTTTTTTTTTTTTTTACACTTATGTAATACTGTTTCTCATTTGGGGCTTCTTTTTGCAATAGCAAAATGTTTTCTTTAAGATTTATCTTTAAATTTCTTCCATGAGAAATGAATTTTTTTAAATGTAACTGACAACAGGTAATTATTCTTCATAACAAAGAAAACACAAGATCACATTCAAAATCCATATGAATAACTAATTGGAAAGTATCCTAATACATCACATTCTGGTGAAAATTATCAAGTAATTTTTCTCTCAAATAAACCTTTTCTTCTCTCTGATAAACAGTCTCGACATTTCCTATAGACTGAATCAAATGCTTCAAGAAACATTTATAAATGAATAGTTCCAGCACATTCGAAAAATTTGGGTTTCGACCAACTGAAAAAAAAAAGCAATGCTTTTATTTTGAAAAATACTGAAACAGCTTATTCTTCTGGATTGACTAACCCGCCTTGCACAGAAAAGATTAATAAACATATAATTCTTTGTATAGGGAAATATATTTGGATTATGGAAATTACTTCCTCTGTAGAGAGGCCGCCCCATTATTTATGATGAATGTGAGAAACAACTTTCTCCCAGGAGACTTAAAAGGAGAAGACCGAGTTGTTGCCAGATGTTGCGTGCAAATATTCTTTTTTTCCCCCTTTTAAAACTATCGAAATTATCAGGAGGCTTAATGAAGGGATTTTTAAATATTTCTATTCTCAAGTCTTATGAATTCGTTTTGTAAAGGTCAGAGATTATTGAATTTAAAATTCCTTAATATTCCTTTGAAAAGCATAGGACTTTTAAAATAAAAATACTTTCACCGTTGTTGATTTGGAAGTTCTTCTTGTCGCTGTAGTTGTTTACAGAAGCTCATTAATTTTCCCAAATTATTCTATGATTATTTTTTGATGAAAACTTTAATTTAATTAACTTACAATTAAGCTAAATTACGCTACAATGCATTTATTGTATTTACTTTTGATATAATTCAAATGATTCTCCAAAAGGTTTCTATTAGTTTTATTCTTGTTTTTAATACAAATACCTTGAAAGAAAACAGAGTAATTAATTAGCAAATATTCACATAAAGCTGACAATTTATGTGTGCAAACATTATTTTTAGGTAAAGTTATCCTTTCATGATAGGAAAGTCTCTTGGTAATTCTAACTCTCATGCGTAGAAATGTCTCATATGGCTTTTTTTTCAACGAAGGAATTCATTTAATATGATAACGAAAAGTTATTTCAAGTCTGCGAGCTAATTAGTTTTAAGTACAATATGCGACAAAATGTGTAGGTAAGATCTTTGGGACTAAAATAATTTCAAATAATATTTACTGAAAAATCAAAATTCAAATCACATTTACTAAAAGGATTAAAAAATTGTTTTGTATTTTCCAATTCAAAAAGTATTCAAGGTAGATTTTCTTTAATATAATTTCAACAGCTAACTGAAATTCCAGCTAACAAGCACTTTTCGAAACATATATCGGGAAGAGAAAAATTAAGGTAACGAAATTGATATAGAATTATGATATACAAAAGTAATAATAAATTATTTAATAAAAGACTAAATCTTTTCAAAGATCTAATTTAATGGTATTTCAAAAGTTATTATAAAACATGTTCATTATAAATTCTTTAGAAATTTTCATTTAAATAAAAGAAATATCAGTCATGAAAAATAGAAATAATGAATGTGGTTTTTAAGGGAATGTTTTTATGTACAAAAACTTTTAGTTAAATAACTTTCAAATATATTGAAAATAAATGTGAGTTATAATTAAAAGTTATAATTAAAAAGTTAACTGATAATCATAATTAAAATGCTTAAAACATAAAATATGTCATGTAATGCACATGTACATTAATATATATATTTAACTACATGTAAATAAAACACAAATTCTTTAGAAAAACAAAAATATGAAAGCAACAGAATCGCAAGATGCAAAATACTAAAGAAAGGCTTAAAAATATTTTGAGGAATAATACAAGTAATATAAAAAAAAAAAATTCAAGTCAATTCCTACTTAGATCAACAAAGAAAAAATTTATTTTAGCAACTTTTATTAAATAGTTACAATTAATATAAATAAGTATATACATATGATAGAATCACAACATTAAGTGGTAATTCATTTTTATTAATTATCATTAAAGTATCGTATTGTCATCCAAAACAATCGTGTATATAAAATTTCAGTTCAACTGAATGCTTTAAAACGTGAGAAAAAAACCTTTTTAAGTTTTGACACAAGTCGCTAAAAGGGTCACTAAGTCGACAAAAATCATGCCAACGTGGCTGTATTTATAATTATTTAAATAATTAGTTTTAATCATTTACTTTTTATTATTTATAATTAAATTATTATATTGTCATCCAAAATAATCATGTATATAAAATTTCAGCTCAATTGAGTGCTTTAAAATGTATTTATTAACGATTGAAATTTCCACCAAGATAAATAAATATATAGAGAGAGTGTGAGCTAATAGTTGGAATTGAAAAATCAAATGGATCTCTTAAAATTTAAGTTAGAGATAGCTAAAGTGTGTTAGCATCATTTCCACCCACCTAACAAGAGTATTTAAACTGATAAGATGAAGATGACGTGTAATTCCTCCCACAAAAAGATTGATGTATTATAATCCACCTGTTAAAAAAGCCAAGCCAGGATAAAAAGTACAACATGTATAGCCATTTTCGATGTGTTGATGATATTTCAAGGTTTCGCTGGTGCAGATTTAAAAACTGCGAAACCAGTTGACAAACACATTGTGAAAAATGCAATGTTTATTTATACTTGCCAAAAACAAAAACATGCTTTAAAAATGTTCACTATAAATAAATAATGAGTCCATACAAGATTTCCTTATTTGTAACAATTTTAATTGCATTAAGTTTGTTTCTTCTGTCGACTTAGAGCTAAAACATGTACAACTCTAAAATTTCACAGTTAACGATTTCACAGGTAAAGCCCAACCCGCACGATCATGCGGGTAATCTACGTTCCAGGAGAAGGAAGCTTTTTTCAGTGTCATTGGGATGAATATAATACTAATAACCAGAAGAATTTAATATTTAAAGATAAAAGTATATTAAAATATTTCGGGTCTTAAAGGGCTATATATTTAGTTCCAAATACGACTAGAAAATGGGTGCAAACTTTTAGAATAGCTAGTCAGCAAATTTTTAGAGTGTGGACGTGTCTTAGAATGTCACTATTTTTAATATGGAAATAAAATGAGTGATTTTTTTCTAGCAAAAAAAGGAACAAAGGATATTGCAACTTTCTCAAAGAGATATGCATTTTACTTCAATAAAAAGAATAGTTAAATATTTTAAATAAGAGCTACTAAAAAATAAGACTTTTGAATAATATGTGTACTAAAATATTATAAGAAACAGGTTGAAGGAATTTTGTGGGACTTAAAGCTAAACTGTTTTCTGATTACCAAGTATTTTGATAACAGATTTGCAATAATATGAAAGTCACATTTAAACATACTTTTCATAGCAAATTAATATCCTATCCCAACAATATACTTCCTAATCTCATTTTTCCATAGACTATTTCTAATCGAAACTCGCTTTCTAAACTCACATTCTTAGAGGTTAAAAATTACAAAGAGTTATCATTTCCACCATCATTTTTTTCTGTAAAATGTAGCCATAGCAATCATGAAAAATAATTTCAAAAGATAGATAGATTGCAACACATGAAACGGGTATTACGAAAGATATAAATCAACTTTGATTCGAAGAACAGTCATTTTTGGCAATTATTTGGACACTTAAATTTCAGAAATAAGAACAAATGTCCCGAAACTCTCCTGAGACTTCGCGGCCCAGCTATTCTTACGAGTGCATCGACCACAATAAATCTTGATAAATAGATAACGTAATGCGACTACTGGCTTTCTAGCATTTTACCAGCAAAAGGGATATAAATGCTGCAGTATGGGGATATTTCCAAACGAGAGGGAAAATAAAGGATTATCAAAAGTGCAGAATGCGATGAGAGAGGGAAAAATACCCATTATTGTAATGAGTAACTGTGCTAGAAATAAGGCCATGATAATTTCCACTTTTGATTAATGTGTTTTATAAACTCCATCTGTAATTATTTATTTATTACGTTGATTTGGGATTCATGCAAGAAATTTAATGGAAAAAAATTTTTAAGTCAATGGTTAGTACGATTCAGGCCTTAAGAGAAAAAATTTGATGCAAGATTGTCACTCGGTAGAAAGTAATGTACTTTTTCTGTCTGAAATTAGTTATTTTGCTTCTTTTCTTGTCTCTGCATATTTATTGTTTAACTGAGATAAAGAGTGTTCAAATATGATTAAAATATATTCATTGCTTATATTCAAGGAAAATATTTCTATTGATTGGTATGTAGAAGGTACAAATAAAAAAATGTGAATTATAAAAGATTCTAATATATAGTCAACACAAAACAGCTTTTAACCCTTTTCGTACAAGACTACACTTTCTAGTATCCCCAAAAATCTCAGATTAATGGAAGTTCTGACATTGACGTTACGACGCAATTTTCTTTTTCCTTTTAACACTGACTAAGGCACACATTAGCGTTCATGTTTCGTTTCACTTACAAAGTTTTTTCTTTCCTAATGGCAGATATTATGAACAGTTATTAACAGAGTTCATCAATCTACCTAGTGTATAATCAAAAGCAGGTATCTCTTTTTAGTGCGGCGCCATATAGGCGGATACCAATCACCGCAGGTAATTTTGACGCTCAGTTTCCTCCCTAGAGGGAGGCACCTGAGCTTTGACGATGCGAACCTGTACTAGGACTAAATTCTGCCTTGAGCACCCCCTAGGGATCTTTTACATGCCGTATAATCATACGATGTGGCATCTGTCGATTTTCAGCATCATGAAAATCTATCGACTTGTACCGGGCTCGAACCCGCAACATTGGGTAGAGAAAGCCAGCTACAAACCAACCACGCCAAAGTTTGTATAACTATTTGTGTTGTTTATATATTTTTACTTTTTCTGACCAATCTGGTAACGTCATTGGATTTTAACGAAAGTGATACTGAAACAGAGTGTTTGCCGGAAATTGATGAGTACGGCATTGTCTCTAATATTGATTTATCTATATGGGATGAAGAAGATGATTAAATGGAACAAAAACGACAATACACTTTTGTAATGTACGTGGAAAAGCTTTTTGTTCCAAGGAACATTTTGAGCCATTCTATTCTAATTTTCCTATTTTTCAAATGTTTGTTACAGACATTTTGTAACCTAACATTTGTAATTTTATACAATTTCAATAAAAGAAAGTCAACCTTACAATGCTTCCTGTGCTGGTTACTCTGGTTGTACACTTAAATAAGCCAAGTATCCATATCAGGTTACAGTGACATTTTGTCCTATATACAGCATGTTTCCGCTAGTGACTACATTGTGCGCAAGTTAAGAGCGTAAGGAATTAAAAACGAATCACAAAAAAAATAAAAATAATAATTTAATTTTTTTTTTTTTTCCTCAATATTTAACTGAAGAAGCTGAAGAATACTTTTAAAATCCCGAAATATTAATATAAAATTATAGATGACAATATTCAGACATTTTAGAAATTTTCTCTTGTGTGTCAAAAACCTTTATTTAATTTGTGAAGACCTCAATAAATAAAAATTGAAGGCTTCTCAAATGTGTCTAACATTATACTTTGTTTGAAGAAATTTTAAAAATTGTAAACTTGATGCTTGCTAATATAAACTTTATCTTGTGATAATATTAGATAGGAGTGTTTTAAAAAGTTTTATGATTTTTTTTTGCTTACCTGAAAACCTCGTAAACATTCCATAGAAAAATATCCGAATTTCTTTTTCTTTTAAGGAAATAATAAATTTC
Source organism: Trichonephila inaurata madagascariensis (assembly GCA_019973955.1). Classification (NCBI taxonomy): domain Eukaryota; kingdom Metazoa; phylum Arthropoda; class Arachnida; order Araneae; family Nephilidae; genus Trichonephila; species Trichonephila inaurata. Next base: position 8,038 of record BMAV01015491.1, read on the forward strand.
ATAAATAAAAACTTTAGATACTTAAGTACTTCAATTTTTGATAAGCTTAAGTACTTTAACCCTTTCGCGGGCAGTGGCTATTAGGTCTAGCCACATGTTAAAAAAATTTTCTCCAAGAGGATGGTGGATATTTAGTCTATCCACATGCGCTAATTGAAGCTAAACGCATAAAATTCAATACAGATGGAACCACGATACCTTTTTTTGCATTTCATGTCCTCTGATGGGTAGTTAAAAGCAGTTTTTCTCGATATAAATCTCCAAATTGTATTTTGATTACTATAAAAAAAATTTCTGATCTTTGAAAAAAATTTCAACATGTCTTAAGTATACTTTTCTCTCATCTGAGAGAATTAAGCAAATGTGCAAATAAAAAAAGATTTATATTTTTAAATTTATATTTTATATAAAATGGTTTTATTTAGGTTTTTTGAAATCTTTTATATGTAGATAGAGGCTCTATATCCACTGCCCACGTAGAACAGAAAATGACCTTGAAATTTTCGCTTTTCCTTCTCTCTCGAGAGAGCACTTAGAATCAAGTGAGAATGTTGGGGGGAGGGAAAATAAACAAACTTTGTTTACAATATGTGGTACGAGATACTTTGGTTCGAAAATATTTCATTATAGCTCTTCTGCTCCGAGAAAACCTTTGCATATTATTGAGGAGCATAAAATACTTTGAATACTTTTTGCTGATGGATGTATATATATTTTTAAATAACATTTCCGTTTTATAAGATAATTGTACATTGATTTTTATTATTATTATCAACGTAAAGTAGAATTTGTGTATATTTGTGTGAACAATGCCTACAAAAACTTATCTGTTCAAGAGGCTCTTGCTATATTTGAAGAATTGTCATCAGATGATGATTCAGCGGCCTTTAATAACAGTGATACTGATGATGAAGATTACGTTAAAAACGTTGCTCAAGGGGAAAATATTTCTTCAGACGATGAGAAGAAATTGATGAGATACAGTGTCCTTCTACTTCCCAGACAGAAGTAAAATCGGGTAAACTATATGAAAAAATAGATATCCTCCAGAATTCACGAAAACATATCCCAGTCAAAAAATAAGGTAGTCTGTACAGGAGATGATATCTTTGCAGTACCAGAGAAAAGACGTTCATCCTTCTCGATAGCTGAGTCGATCCTGCAACACACCACTGTACCTTCAAGCAAATGGTCCTACTTGTTTTTAAAAGTTTCACAGTAAGTAGCTCATCAAATTTTTGAAATAACTAATTTAAATCCTCAAAAATATTACTTTATTTCTAACTTTTTATACTAAAATTAAATAAAATATAAAATGTGGATATATACCATTTAAAATGTATTTTTAGTAAGTATTCTACTAAGTACAATTGTTCTATATTATTTAATTACACTTGCACTTTGTATTTAATTGTTATTGAAATCGTTATTAGCATAAATGTTAATTTTTGGCAAATGTTTGTTAAATAAATGTTTTGTTTAATACAGTTTGTTATAATGTGATTCATTATTTCTGTCCTGAAAAGTAAGTCAAATGTCTTATGTGCGCAGTGGCTATAACGTCTAGCCACCACCCAGGAAAAAATCTCTTGATCAGATATTTCTTTTGTGACTAAATAATGTTTATACAGGATGAGAACATTACATTATCAATTACTTTATCACAGAAAAGTGTATTTTAGCTTTGTGCCCGCTAAAGGGTTAAATGAAAAAAATAACAACGAATTTCTTTCCGACATTAAAATCAGCGGGAAAAACCACTATACTAATAAATATAAACAATCGGGAAAAAATATTAAAACTGCAAATCATATCAGGCACAATCAAAATATTTTTGTTCAAAAAATAAAAACTTATAAACATGCAATATTTTTTTTTCAAAATTTAAATTTTATTGTAGATTTATTTGTTCAGATTATATATGCTCTTAGGGCAGCAGTTTTTCTAAGTCTAGCATACAACAATTATATATACTTTTTTTTTTAAATTCACTTCGAGAAATATTTGCGAGATGTGACACAAAAAAACGAGACTGGTCGAAGTAATCATTGTACTTACGGAATCAGTGCTCCATGACAGTATCACCTTCAAAGAGAGTAGTTCCCTTCAACATTCACACCCTTTTGCATTCGGTGCTGCTATTGCTGGTAATGGTTCTGGAACGAGGTTTTTGGACGGCCCTTCCGTTGATTCTCTGTTTTTGCCTGAACCTCTACAACTAAGGTAAAAATGAGTTCCTTTTGTAAAGATTTAACTGTAGGGAAATAAAAAAGTCGCATGGGACCAAATCAGGTGAATAAGAAGGATGCCTCATAATAGTAAATTTTAATGCTCCGATACTTCTTGACAGATAGAGCCGTGCGAGCGGGTGCATTGTCTTGGTACGCGCTTATCCATCACTCCCAATTCTGTCCTTTCCCCTAATATTTTCATTTTAGTACTTCAATGTAATAATTTTGATTAACAGTCTGACCATTGGTATAAGTGGAGCCTTCTCATCTCATGAATTTTGGCAATGCTTTGGTCTGTAACCGCTGACCTTGGGTGCCCAGCAGGTTCATCATCTTCCATGTTGAATCTTCCAGCTGAAACCATCTTTTCAAACACATGTGCATGAGACAAAGTTTTATCTCCATAAGCCTCGGAAAAAATTTGAAATGTTTCCGTTGTAACGACTTCACTTGGTATGTACCCCACCCTTCTATTCACGCCAAGTTTTATGGCTCAGAGCAGATGGCTAAGAGACCATTGCACGTGGGGTCATTGCTTATTGTTTGGCCTCGAAGCGACGGCAACACTCTGACTGGAAGTCACAATGGAGTGCCCATAAAGGAGTGCCCAGAACATCGAACTACTATCGCGATACTTGGCAAGAATGTAGTCTGGTAAGAGATATGCAAATGATTAAAATTTTGAAACCAATGAGACAAAGGTAAGTGGGTTATGTGCATATGAAATGCGCAGCTGGGTGAGTTTTGATAAATGATTGCTCGTGCCATAAATTGCTTTGGACAAATTTGTCAATTTGGATGGACGGTATTGTGGCTGGAGATACCTTCGAGACATAACCGGTGACAATACGAACTGTTGTCGGACTTTGAAAGGAGACGTATGGTAGGCCTCATTGAAGCAGAATGGTCGAAGAACCGTATCGGCCGTCACTTGAGTCAGAGAGATGTGGTAGTTGCTCGGTATTGTCATTGATGGATCACGGAAGGGATAGTTATCCGTTGCGAAGGGTCAAGGAATGCCAGATTTGTAAATATTAGTGCAAATATATTAACATTATAATTAAATATTAGCACACAAATGTGCACGATAATCGTGTAAACATAAAGGTGGTCAGGTCCTCACCCACAACGTCGCTAGAATTTGTTCGCTGTTATTTAACACCTTCCAGACATCCGGTGGTATCAAGGGAAGCCATTAGGTGACAAATGGCCGACACAGGCACAAAGAGCCAACCACCATCAAGAGAGATGCCTACCATTGACTCCATATCATAGACAATGTCGATTGGATTTCTGCCGACCTCGAGCAAGCTGCAGAAATGAATCCCGATTCTGTCTCAATGCGGATGACCAGCTCATATGTGTGTGGAGGCGGCCAGGTTACCTTTTTGACCTGGCATTTGTTGCCGAGAGGCATATGGCAATTGCACAGTATGTGACAATGTAGGAAGGAATTTGTTGGGACGCACGATCACCTCTAGTCGTCTTTCAACAAACTTTGATGGAAAGCAGGTACGTAGACGAGATTTTAACGCCAGTTATACTGCCTATCCTATCAAGTCTTCCTGGTACAGCAAGACATAGCTCGTTCACATACTGTGCGACTCCCCCAACAATGTGATCAAGGATATGTTTTACCTCTGTGGCCAGCCAGGTCACTAGATCTCTCACAAGTAGAGCACTTCTTGGATGTGTTTGAAGGCCAACTGCAGAATACTGATGAATTAACTGCCTTGTTGTAAAGATTACGGCAGGGTCTTCTGCAGAAGGTCTGGGTGACCTCATTAATGTGGGAATCCAACCGAAATCTTCCAAAAAGATTGGATTCTTCAGATGGCGGGGTTTTTATGGCGTGTCTAGAGGTTTTTAGGGGTGTAAGTTAATTTTGAAGGCAAATGAACAACATAGTTCAAGAAAAGAAACTAGTTGAAAACTAAATAATTTATTAAGAATTATAGGGGGAATATTTACATGAGGAATATTTCAAAAGAATAGAAAAAGTTAGACAAGCATATTTCGGAAAAATAGGAAAGTTAAGATCACATTACTTTAAGGGGAGGCAATTGAGATTAAATAGAGACTTTCATTATGGGAATTGTTGGCCCATTAAGACTTACCGCCTGGCGCGGACGAAACTATAGAACTCATTCTGGTACTATTAAGATTTACCGCCTGGCGCGGATGAACGTGCGCTGACGCGCGAAATACGACGTTTCTCGACGAGTGTTAGTGGGCCTCTGGCGAAAAAGGTTCATGTCGGCGTTTTTAAAAGGGACGCTAGATGGCGTTGATGTGGAATACTGTTTTGATTAGAATTGCCGACCTCGGTAAAGGATATGATCTAACTTTTTACAAATGGGATATCCTACATTAATTTGATGTAGTGCCGGGTTTTGGATTGTATAGCTGCTAGAGGTGGATACGCTACATACTGATATGTAAACTTTTTCATGCCATATCTTCTTCCTAAAACAATCTGTTCTGAATTCGTAATCATTTGCCTATCTCCTCATACACCAGTGTTTCTCAAACTGTGGGGCGCGCCCCTCTGGGGGGGGCGATAATCCTTCAAGGGGGCGCGAGCATGTCGAAAATAAAAGATTAAAAAAAATTAATTTACTGGAATGAAAAAAAAAATACTTTCTGATATAATAAAAAATACAGATTTACATTGATATGATTTATATATATCATCTGGTAAAAAAAGGTCATCAAAAATAAAAGATTCTATTTTGAACGCTCATTAGCTATCTTTGATCCTATAACTAAATAAAAAAAAAAATATTTTGTTTCCTTTACTGTAATCATACGATGAGAGATTAATTTATTACGTTTCTTTTAATCTAAAATATTACTTTTGCTGGCTTTCAAACTTACTGGTATGGTTACCTGCATCCTTTTTAGGGAAGTTGTAAGTATATCTGTTTGCGTTTTTTTCACAATGTGAAAGGATTTTATGATACATGGATAAGCATATTATTGTGAGCACTTTGAAGGATTAATTGACCAAGATTTATTTTTTATGAGTATACTGAAACATATAATACAAAAGTCGTTAATTCTGGGTAAACTGTTTATTTGTTACCAGGCCTTGACAGAAATCTCTAATATGACGGTCTTAATGGGAGATATAAAAATGAATTGATAACATATCTCTCCTTTTGCAGTGGCAAACGTTTTTAGTATCTTAAGGTACTTGTTTAGACCGAGTTCCAGCACGACCATATTTTTTCAAAATATTTTCTTGAACATGCTGCATTTTTCCTATGAATAACTTAGTGGTTTCCATTGTGATGTTGTACGACTGATTATGGTTTATAAATGTAAATGAGCAGAATATAAAAAAATTGGGCATCTGTGATCTACTCTCTGAAAGGAAATTGAAGCTGATCAAACAAAGGAAACATTTGCTGAAATAATGCATATTAATCATGTTAGCGAAAGTAAATTTGAGAAAAGCAATAAACATGAAATGAAAGGAAAATTTTCAATAGCTACATTAAGAACTTTATCAAGAAAATATGAAGCTATAAGTGTACCGCAAAATGCACTTCACCTTGTCAAAAGACACAAGCAAGAAAAAAGTTCAACAGGATATTTGTCGATCATCAAAGGACATTAAAATTACAATAACGTGAAAAAAATGTGACAGTTTTGCTTGCAAATAACTTACCTGTAATGTTAGCAAAAAGTGTCTGTAATTTGTGTTCTTTATTAAGGTCACGCACATTTGGAACAATTTAGTTCAGTTTTATTGGATATTTTCTCAAATTATGAAAGACAAATAGAAAAATCCTTGAAATAGGTAAGTACTGTTTTTTTCATCTTAGTTAAATTATTCACTGAAATTGTGATTTTTTATCTTGTATATTGAAAATAATTAAAAAAATTGGGGTGCTTCACTCCCCGTGACCATTAACGTTGGTATCGAGTGCACACCTGATCGGGCTTTCTCGCTTTTAAATAATATTAAAATAACACAATTGTTATTCATTAGAATTTTATATTACTTTTTATTACTTAACATTTATTCTAAATGCTAATTCTGCGAGGCTTAAAATTACAGTTCATTCAAAACCGTTTATAATATGAGTATTCATTTCAATAAATCATTTTACATTTTTGCATACATTGTGTGCACTTGGTTTTACTCCACTTACAATTAAGCTATTATATCAAGAATAATATATTATCATTTTTTAAAAATAAACTCGTGTTATAGAGTGGGTACTTCAGCCAGTATAAGAATAAGTTTAATAATTATCAGTGACTTCCATGAGCTTGTCTTACCCAGAGCAAGGTTTTCAAAGGAAGGTAAAATTAGAAAATTGACACTCCAGAGTTATTTTTTGCTATTTAGCTCAGATCTATATTTTGTCTTAAAAAGTAGCCATCGCAGAAAATCGGATTCACAAGGTATGATGTTAAAATGGTAATAGTATACGAAATGCTTTTATTTTCAGTGCAGAAAATTCAATACCTCGATTCAGAATTCAAAAGGTGATTTATTACAAAAATGCCCTTTAATTTCGTCATTGGATGTGAAATCTATGAAAATCTCTTTTTCAAGCGGTTGAGCCCTTCTGAGTATTTTTGAAATGGATCCCTAACCCATTCGTAACACTATCAATTTGCCCTCGTCTATGTACTTGTTGATGCTTTATTATCGTCGAATGCTTGCTGTGATTTAAAACATATCTATGATTTTGTTATAATCCACTGCCGTAAATACTTAATACCGTGAATTACAATTAACGCGTAGATTATAGAAATGTACATTCAGAGAGATTCGGTAGCTAATCCGGTCAGCCAAGACGGCTAGAGGTGTACGAGGGCGCAGCATTTTTACATGTTTTGTGCAGATCTGTTAGGTTGCCTAGACTCACATGAACGTTCGCGAGAATTCCAGATGTAATGGATATGATAAAGGCAACATAGATTAGGCTATTTTTTAATGACATTTGTATTTTAGAAATGGATCTTGAAGGAAATAAAATCTGTAATTAAATATTATTTCTCAATCTGTTTCAATTTAAAAATTAGAGAAAGAAAAAATAACATAATTAACCTTTTACTTAAAAGTAATTTACTTAAAATATATATTACTTAAGATTGTATATATAAAAATTTAATACTTATCTTATTAATACTGAATTAAGAACAAGTTTAATAAGTATTAGCGACTTCCATGGAGCTTGTCTTGCACAGCAAAGGTTTTTAAAGTTTTTTAGGGAAATTGATGACCCTCTGAGTTCTTTTTCTATATTTAGCTGACATCTATATTTTGTCTTCTAAGCAGCCACCACATTTTGCAATATATTCCAAATGAAAATTAGAAAGGAAAAATAACATAATAATTATCCTATTACTTATTTTTTTTTTGCTTAAGTAACATACAAAATTTAATACTTATGTTATTAATTTGTACGGTTTATAATTAAGACAAATTATTGTAACTTTAGCGTCAAAGTGCGTATTATTACCTGAGAGAAAATGATCGTTAAATTTTACAGTATTAACTGACTCAGTTTTTCTGCTATTGAAATAAAAAGATGATTTGAATAAGAGGATAATATAAGAGGATAATGATTTGGAAAGGGAGGATCTACTGTTCTTAAAACATAGATTTTTTACAATTCGATGCTTGTACATAAACAATGTACATTTAACTGTAAGCATATTATACAAATAGATTGGCCTTGTTTATTTCTAGAAATAAAGGCTTAATTTACTTTAAGTCATGTTGTTATTAAATATCAATTGTAATTTCAGTTGAAAATAATGATTACGAAAGACGGATTGTGCGTGTAATAAATAATAAAAAAGATGCAAAAGTTTTATATAAGAAGTACTAATTTTAATTTAATAGTAGCATACCAGTGTGAGAACAAGTATTAGCAAATACTTCTTACACAAATATAAGAAGCAGTGGAAAAAATTACTTATGAGGTGTCATTAATAATATTATTAAAGAAATATGTCGCTTAATTAATTATGTTAATATATTAAGAGAATTAAATGTAAATATTCAGTGACAGTTGGGGCATTGTTTCGATATTAAAAATCCTTACTTCTTCTGAAGAAAATATTTCCACCTCTGATAGACCTGCTACCTGGTGGTTACCTTTGGCATCTTCCCTTAATTCAAGCTGTGCTGTTGAAGGGTTCAAAAGGTCACGAATATTTTCATTATAGATCTATAATATATAAAAAAAATAACACATCGATGGCGTAATTTACCAAATAATATTTAATAAATAATCATATCAGTACTCCTATATTAAAAGTTAATTTTTATGTAAATATTATCAGTAAAACTAGTTCAAAATTTTAAAAAAAAATGTCATATATAAAATTTACTGAAATATTGCTTAAGCAAAATAAACATTTTTTTTTATTTCCAATGGTCAGAGTTACATAAGACCCCTACACCACAAGAAGGTAGGAAAAAATACAAAACAAACAAATTAAACCAAGTAAGGGGGAAAAATGGCGAGAAAAGTCTATGAACCCAATAAGTTCCTAGCTTGCCAATAAAGGTCGCACAAAGAGGATCTCTTTAGGGCTGAGCAGCGGCGAATGGGGTCTCAGCATCCATGTCCTCCCAAAACTCACAGAGCGTGCAGAAATGTGCCTGTGCAACATGAATTTGGCGGTTTCAAAATTTTTCTGGGGGGGCGAGCATTCGAAACTAAAAAAGGGTTAAAAAATTAATTTACTGGAATGAAAAAAATATTTCTAATATAAAAAAAAAATACAGTTTACATTGATATGATTTTATATATATCATCTGGTGAAAAAGGTCATCAAAAAAAAAAGATTCCTCTTTTAACGCTCATTAGCTATCTTTTTATTCTATAACCAAATAAAAAAAAAGGTTTTGTTTGTTTTTTCTGTAATCCTACGATGAGAGATTTTTTATTACGTTTCTTTAATCTAAAATATTACTTTGCTGGCTTTCAAAATCCTACTGGTATGGTTACTCTGCATCCCTTTTTTAGGAAGTTGTAAATTATATAATTTGTTTGCGTTTTTTTTTCACAATGTGAAATAGTTTTATGATACATCGATACGCATATTGGAGTTAACTTTGAAGGATTAATTGACCTCAAGACGGCCTTTATGAGTATACTGAAACATATAATACAAAAATCGTTAATTTGTGTGGGAAAACTGTTTATTTCGTTACCAATGACCTTGACAGAGAATCTCAATATGACAGTCTTAATGGGAGCTAAAATGAATTGATAAATATATCTCCTTTTTTGAGAGTGGCAAACGTTTTTAGAATCTATGTACTTGTTTAGACCGAGTTCCCAAAATACCACTATTTTTCAAAAAATATTTTCTTGAACGCTGCATTTTTCCCTATGAATAACTTAGTGGTTTTAATTGTGATGTTGTACGACTGATTATGGTTTATAAATGTAAATGATAGAATAAAAGAATTGGGCATCTGTGATCTCTGAAAGGAAATTGAAGCTGATCAAACAAGGGAAACACTTGGTGAAATAATGCATATTAATCATGTTAGCAAAAAGCAAATTGAGAAAATGCACTTCACCCCCGTCAAAAAGACACAAAGCAAGAAAGTTAAACAGGATATCGTCGATCATCAAAGGACATTAAAATTACAATAACGTGAACAAATGTGACAGATTTGCTTGCAAATAACTTACCTGTAATGCAAAGTGTGTGATCTGTATCCTTTATTAAGGTCACGCACATTTGGAACAATTCTATTCAGTTTTTATTGGATATTTTTCAAATTATGAAAAGACAAATAGTAAATCCTTGAAATAGGTAAGTATATTTTCTCAGTTAATTTATTCACTGAAATTGTGATTTTTATCTTGTATATTGAAAATAATTATAAAAAAAGAATTTGGGTGCGCTTCACTCCCCTTAATCATTAACCTTAGTATCGAGTGCAACACCTAATCCCGGGCTTTCACTTTAAATATTAAAAAATAACACAAATTGTTATTCATTAGAATTTATATTCTTTTTATTACTTAACATTTATTCTAAATGCTAATTTGCGAGGCTTAAAATTACAGTTCCTTCAAAACTGTTTATACGTGAAAATACCAATAAATCATTTTACATTTTTGTATACATTGTCATGAATTTGGTTTTATTCTCCTTACAATTAAGCTATTATATCAAGAATAATAGTATTATCATTTTTTAAAAATAAACTCGTAAGTTTAAGAGTGGGTACTTGTGCCAGTATAAGAACAAGTTTAATACTCATCAGTGACTTCCATACTTGTCTTGCAGAGCAAGTTTTTCAAAGGAAGGCTAAAATTAGAAATTAATACATATTTTTGACACATACATTGACATATTTTTGCTATTTAGCTCAGATCTATATTTTGTCTTCTGTAAAGCAGCTATTAATGCAGAAAATCTGGATTCACAAAGGTATGATGTTAAAAATGGTAATAGTATACGAAATGCTTTTGTTTTCCGTGCAGAAAATTCAGCATCCACCTCTATCCAGAATTCAAAAGAGTACTTTATTACAAAATTGCCCTTTAATTCCTGCTGGATGTGAAATCTATGAAGATTCTTTCGGCAGTTGAGAGCCCTTCTGAAGTATTTGAAATGGATCCCTAACCTATCTGGGTAACTTTACTATCATCAATTTGCCTCGTCTGTGTAATTTGTTGATGTTTTTATTATCGTCAATACCGCTGCGATTTAAAAAATATATCTATGATTTTGTTTTAACCTCTGCCGTAAATACTTTAATACCGTGAATTCATACCTGAACGCGTGAATTATGAAATGTACATTCAAGAGAGATTTGGTGGCTAACGATCCAGCCAAGACTGACTAGAATTGTAATGAGGTACGCATTTTATATGTTTTTGCAGACGTCTGTTATGTGTTGCCTAGACCTCACATGAACGTTCGCGAGAATGCCAGATGTAATGGATATGATAAAGAGCAACATAGATAGGCTATTTTTTTAATGACATTTGTACTTTTAGGAATGGATCTTGAAGGAAATAAATCTTTTAATTAAATATTATTTTCTTCTGTTTTAATCTAAAAATTAGAGAAAAGAAAAATAACATAATTATAACCTATTACTTAAAAAAGTAATTACTTAAAATATATTTTACTTAAGAGTAACATATAAAAAAATTTTAAAACTTATCTTATTAATACTGAAGAACAAATTTAATAAGTATTAGCGTTTTCCCTTTGGGCGTTTTGAGAGCAAAGTTTTTCAAAGTTTTTTAGAAATTGACCCTCGAATTTTTTTTCTATTTTATGATATCTATTTTTTGTTTTCTAAGCAGCCACCGCATTTTGCAAATGTTCCAATTTAAAAATTAGAGAAAGGAAAATAACATAATTATCCTATTACTTAATTTTTTTTTTTGTTTAAAAAGTAACATGTACAAAAATTTAATACTTATGTTATTAATTTGTAGATTTTAAAAAGATCGGTATTGTAGCTTTAGGTAAAAGTGCATTATTATTGCATTCAGAAATTTTATTAATGTAAAAGGGGCGGGGATAAAATTTGATTGAAAAGGGGGTGCCATTTGAAAGTTTGAGAAGCACTGATGTAGATGTTTCAAGAAAGTGGTCCAGTGGTCAGACGTCGGCAACTGTTTTCGTCTTAACCACAAAAAAAGTTCTAAAATTATTCCACCGATCTTATTGGAATTTCTCTCGGATTATTTTGAAGAGATCATTCAACTTTTTTAATTATATGTTCACTGGAAAAGGATAGTTTTTTTGTTATCTGTTGAATGGAAGCTCTCTTCTTTACTAGGTATGGTCCGCAAACTCATTACCAGTTATACCCCAGTGTCTAGGAATCCACTGAAGACGAGGTGCTTAGAGTACTCAGACAGACTCTGCAGCAGTTTTTTACAATCAAAAATGTTAGAGGAGACAGGAGGAGAATTTGAGTTCACAGCAAAAATTGCCGCTTTTGAATCATAGAAGACAACAGCCCTAGAAAGCTATTTAGATGACAATGCAAATTTTCACCATCAAAAGCGGTTGTGAATTTTCCATTTGTTATATAAAATGAGAAAAGATGGCAATACACTCTTGCTTCACAGCATTGTCAGTCTTCCAAAAGGCTTCCATCAGTATAGATATGCACCCAGTCAGGTTCAGGATACATGGTGTCTATCGTTTTCAGGGCAAGTGATCTTAAATTTGAGGTATTTTGCTTTTTTTTGGAAGTTGCCTGGGTAAGAGTTCAGTGTAAATTCGAAAACCTTTATCACAATAGCTGGGCCCAGAGATGATACCAGAGGCTCAGGGACGAAATCTAAATCAAGTTGTTCCTTTAGTTCCAGTATACACTGCACAAAACCACGTTGGGTCTTAAAACGCTTCCTGAGTCCAAGTAAAGTTTGCTCAAAAAGAAGAGGCCGTCGGGTAATCGTAATAATTTTTCCCAAGTAGCAGGGCTCTCTCTTGAAAGACGTTCTTTAAGGGCTTATTTTCTGTTGTCAAAAGCATTACATCGATCGGGGTTGTTTTAACAGCCCCTGTGATGTTCCGCAATGCCTGATTTTGGACTCAAGTATTTTTGTTACAGATCTAGATGCTGTAATCAGGGGCTCACAACAGTAGATCAAGATGAGCAAAATGAATAACTTATAAGTTAAATTTAGGGTATGATTGGAACAGCACCACCTAGAGCCAGCTAGTCTTTTCAAAAGCGTCATTCTGTTTGAGACACGATTTACAATATTTTCAGTATAGGCTCTTCAATTATAGGCTAACTTCCGTTCAAAGGTCACTTCAACTATCGGCTTCCTTACATGCCCTCGATATGACATGATATTCAAGGGCAGAAGTGTCAGAGAGAGTGTGACTGAGACTGTTTTATCCAGTTTAATCTTCATGCTATTTTCATCGCACTAACATCCCAAGACCTTAAGCGCTAATGGTTGATTAACTGTGCTGCCTGTTTCTTGGGAGATTCAGTCCAGATCACAATGTCGTCAGCATAAAGTAGGTATCTAATTCCAGTAATCAGTCTGGGCTGGTAGACTAAATCATTTATATAAATAATAAAGAGGGTGCAGCTGGATACTGAACCCTAAGGTAGTCAAGTTTTAAGAACACCGTATTTGAAAAAGCCTGATCTTTTACAAACGCTGGCATAGAGACCCACGAAACCAATTATCAATTAAACATGTTATTCTCCAAGATCGGTGAGTTTCAGCAAGAGTTTATTGGTCCATACAGTGTCACATAAGCATATTTTAGGTCAATGAATACCACCGAAAGTATTCTGCTTTTATCCAAGGCATCTTTGATAGACTGGCTAAGGAAAGCTACCTGTTGGTTGGTAGATCTAAATTGTCTGAATTAAGCCTTTTCCTCTGCAAGGAGGCTATTGGTTTCTAGGAACCAACTAATTCTTTTAGTTACAATTATCTCTATAGTTTTCACCAAAATACTGGCAAGAGAGATTGGTCTATAACTTTGTAGATCCTTTGGGTCTTTATCTTTTTTATGGATTGGTAAAACTCCTACTGCTCTCTGATAATTGGGGAGCCAGGTACGAAATCATTAAAGGATTTTCGTTTTTCGATCACAGTTTTTTTAAACAGCGCTGATTGCTTTCTCCACGCCTGAACCTCCGACGATTTGAGTGTTACTTCCGCTTTTCTTCTAAGTCTGTTGCGCTTAATTTTCATGTATTTGAACTCTTCCGACCATCTATATTTCTTCACTCTACCTCTAGGTATACACGTTTTTACACACACAATATAAAATCCTATCATTAATAAATTCACAGATTCTGCTTGGATGAAGGGGGAAATCGATACGGTCGGAGTGTAATTCTTGCTCAGTCATTGCAGAAAAGGAATTCCAATCAGCTTTCTTGAAATTCCATGAAACTAGCAAAATAAGCATTGAAAAATAGTTTTGTAGTACTAACCTCTAAATAAGACATAGATACATCATACATTTTGTTCTTCATATCTACTTCTTTAAAGAGATCTTTAAGAGCTCGAACCATGATTCCAGGATCGTCATCTATTCCTACCATTGTATGCGTTTTTCCCGAACCTGTATTCAAAAATATATGAAAAAATATTCCATATGCGACTATATCAAGAATTATACAGAATATAATATATAAATATTCTAAATATATGAAATTATTTCACAATTTAATAAATCCACGTAACAGCTAAAATATTAATAAGTAGAACCGTAATTTGTTATCGCATATCACTTTATGAAAATTTTATCTTTGATTGTTTTAGATTTTGTTTTGCAAGAACTGATTATATAATTATCATACTGATTATTAAACTGGAGTAAAAGAAGCCAATATTATTTACAAACTTATCCTAACATCAAAAACTTATAGATCGAGTTATTTGTAGATCTTGAAAAATATGATATTAAAGATTAATCATGAAATTTCATCAGTTTAATTCATTTAAAATGAAATAAAAGGTAAAGATAAAAATGAAAATTTGGACAAATATAGCTACTATTCTAAAAAAATAATTGTATATATATTTTTTAATTCTAACATTTTTATGAAACAAATAACTATAAATTGCATGACTGCAAGCTCGAACTATAAATGTTAAAACAGAACTTCCATGGATTCTGAAGTTTAAGTGCATCAATAAAAGTATGCTGTATAATTGAACTTTCCTTCAACATTTCGCAAAAAGTTTGATATAGTACTTTCATATTCTTCTGTTAGAAATCAATAGAATACTCATTTTGATTGTAGCTTTAAAAAAACATAATAATAGTCATACTGTGATTATAACATCTTATAATGCTGGATGCAAATTCTAAAGCGAACATTGATATTTTAATCGGATATATCAAAACTTATACTTTAAGGCATACATTTGTCTTATTAAAAAATAAACAGAAGTGAAATTCAGTTGTGGAGTCATTGCAACTCTCAACAAACATTATGATTTACTAAATAATAAATCATTTTAAAAAGAATTTTCTAATTTTAATTGCTATCAACTAGAAAAAAAAATAGTAGAAAGGGTAATTTAAGCATCTTTTCAAAAATTCTTGACATAAGGATTGCGTAATTAAACACTTATCTGATATAATTTGCTATTTAATTATATTGAAAGACAAAAACGTATTTTTTTAAATCAAAGCTACGACAATCTTTTAACTTATAATTACTTTTAAGAATTACATTACATATTCATCCTTAAGATATCGTTGATCGTTTTAAAAGTTTTCACATTATTCTAGAGAAAAAATATGAATCATAAAAATTTTCTATAATATATATTCTCTATCATAATAACTAAATAATCATAACTTCTAATAACATTCTTACAAAATTTTAGGTAATAAAATTTTTTAAAAAATAACTCTGATACATTTATATTCCACAAGAAATATAGCTTTGAATTCTAACATAATCAAAATACGTTTTAAAATCTTTTAAGAATAATCTGTTTTAATTTTAAAATTATAAATCGACAATTTCTAACATTGTATTATTTTGCACAGGCTTTCCTTTCATTGTTTTTCTTATTAAAAGCCAAAGTATTTTGAAGCAAAAATGCCTTTTAGTGGGAATTTATTATTTTAGATTATAGATATGTCATTTTAAAACAATTTATTCGATTTGAATGCAAATATCACAAAAAATTCCTCAAGAATTATTTGCATAAGAACATTAAATTGAGAACAGGCATCGTTAAATTATAGAAATGTCAATGTTTTTATCCTTTAACATTTTATCTTATTAAAGAAATATAAGAATCCAAAACCAACTGCAGGAATCTAATCAAAGAGAATTTCCTTTCCTTTCATTCTTAAAATTCTCATCATAGACTCAAACACGTAACGAACATTTTTTCAATCTTATTTATTTTATTAATATAAGTAGCATTCTAAATTATTCAAACAATTTAAAATGCATTTTTATCATTTAGTAGATGAGAATAATGAATATATTTTCTATACTATTTTAATGAGTTCATATTTTGAAAAATAAAGCAATAGCTACTTAGTTTTAGAGCTATCCTTGAAAAAAAAACGAAGATTAATAAACTGAGAATAACTCTTTCATTGTGAGCAATGAATTGAGCAATCCTCACATTCGCAAACTACTTTTATACACACAGATTATTACAGTATGAAAAGCTATTATCATTTATTAAACAAACTGTGAATAAAAATATCATAAATATGACTTAGTACGGATTCCACTGTGACAAAGATATATCTACAATTATATTTTTATTAACAGAAGAAAATACCTGTGGCACCATATGCGAAAACTGTTCCGTTGTAACCTTCGACAACATTCTCTACTAAATTCTTCGTCGTTTTTTCGTAAACTTCTTCCTATAATCAAAAGCATGAAATATATTCTTAAACTCCTCAAACAACATTATCAAAATACATTAATTGATTGAAATTCTTCGAATAAACATTATTTTCTTTGAAAATCAAACTCAGAAAGAACAACACATTTTCAATTTTTTTTTCTTTCTTTATTTTTTATTTAACCAAATTAAAATTTTCCTTCTCGTAAAAAACAAAAAAATTAAATGAAAACTCAAACTAGAAAATTTCAAAAGAGTTCCATATTAAAATTATTTACTTGAAAATGAATAATTCTTGAATTAAATGTAAAAAAGAAAAAAAAATGAGAATTTTTTACCTCCCCAAAATCCAAAAAACAGATTCTTTGAAATATTTTCACTACTCGAAACTCTGATGAAAGGTATAAACTATTTTTAGAAATTATATGAATTTAAAATATTTGACAGTCTTAAGTGTTATATTATAGTAAAATAAAATCTTAAAACCAAAAATAAATAAATAAATAAAAGATCATACAGTGTTCAAAAGGTCAATATATATATATTTGTTGTCGTTCAGGACTATAGACAATTATTTCGGAAAAACATTCCATTGTGTTTCTTAATTTTATATGGAAGTTGGAATCTCACCATTCATTGAAATTTTACTGATACGAAAAGCTAATGACTTGATTAATAAGTGACATTTTGTTTTTGTGTTGATCTAACCCTTGTCAGGGGGGTAAAAAAATTAAATTCTAAAAAGATTTAAAAAAATTTTTCCATTCAAGGGTGGGTTTTTTAGAAAAAGTGACTTCGGTGTGCCGTAGGGACGGGGTTTCCCAAAATCCCGGGGGAAATGGATGTTTGAAAAGGGGAAGGCCCCTTTTGAGGATAGCTCTAAATAGCCGCCGACCCCGCAAGTCCTCCTATGTGGTTTGGGGGGCCCCTGACCCCCCCGGGTTTTCCCCTCCCCAAATTGGGGTAAACTGAGCAAAATCGTAATGTCACATGCATGTGCTCAAAGCTAAGGCTAACGACAGGCGTAAAAATTCTAGCCCTTAGCCGCGATGAATTTCGCACTGGCCTCGACCTGACTTTATCAGTAGACAGAACACTCAAAAAAACAACAAAAAAAATTTGGGAGTCAGTTTTTAAGTGGGAAAGGGAAAATTTAACCCGAAAAAAAAGACCATTATATTTTTTAAAATTTGAATGATGTGCAACAATCTTTGAACATTATTTTACACTGAAAATCATTCATGTGAAATCACTATCAGTCAAATTTAGGAAAACATATTTCCATTTTATTTGATTTATTTTAAATATTATTTTAGTTTTTTATGCGCGTATTCCTTATGACTGAGCAAATCTGATAAAGAGTAAATATTTCTTGATATACATTACGATATATAATATATATAATATTTCTTGATATAAGTATTTCTTGATATACATATAATAATCGTTTTACAATACAATTTCTTTAAAAAATATCTTTATTTCAATAATAATATAATCGATTTATAATTATCCCAAAAATGATTTAAATAGGGATGATATTAAAAATCATGATATTTCCCAATAGATAAAAAGGGCTTTTTAATTTTTGACCATTATTAATTTTTATCTACGAAAATATTAACTAAAATTAATTGCAACAAATTTTATAAAATCGAAATGATTCTAATTTTGTGAAAAATGGAAAGATCAGAAAATTTAATAATTTGTATAAATATACGTTTATTTATCATTTTGCATCTGTATGGCTATATATATTTATAGCTTAATTTATAATCCATGATGTATTTGAGATTAATATTCTGAATTGAATAGACTGCTATTAAATCAATGAGCTATTCCCAAATTAAATGAACCACTGTGAATGTCAACAAGAAAAAATAAATAACTTAATGAATACATTTTTAATTGATTAAATCCCGCTCTACAGAAACTGCGAGGACAACTGGGAACAGACCTCTTAATTTTGAACCATGGCCAAGGGACGAAAACGACACCTGAGCTGGAACCCCTCTTTCCTATCTTCCACACCACACCAACGTAAGGACTTTGAGCTCCGACAGATTTAACGTGCATCAGCTCCTGTATGTGGTAGCTCTTCAGTGTAGCCAGAATTCGAATTTCAGACAAACTGTCCGGGAATTCGTTATAATGACATTAGGCTACCGCTGTTATAAATAACTTAGTAACAAGTCTATACTAATGTATATCTTCTACATCCCTATTATTTAAAAGCAGGGGTGTCCAACACACGGCCCGCATGTGGCCCACAAGTACGTAAGTTGCGTCCCACCGACTCTTTTTAAAAAATTTTTAAACATCAGGTTTTTAAAGTTTTTTCATTTTGAAGTTTATTTAAGAATAAATTTATATATATATATATATATATATATATATATATATATATTATATTATATATATATATATATATATATATATATATATACTTATATAAAACATATATATATATATATATATGCTTGTTTTAAAATAAATCTTTTTTAATAATAGAAATGTTCTTAAGATTAAAATAGATTTATATTTTATCAAACAGTTACATTTGATTTTACTATAATAAATTACTTTTAATAAATTCGAATTGCATTATGCATATCCTATCATGGATGGTACATGATTCTCTGATTTGCACTTTCATTTCTCCTTCTCCTTCTGTTTGGGCCAAAAAAGAAGGCAGTCAGAGATGTTTTTTTAAAGTTTAAAAATATTCAGGACGTAAGATAAGGACAAAGTGTATACCTAATAGTTTGTAAAGAAGCACAATCAAATTTAAACAATGAGTAACGAAAGATCAATTCAAAAGAACACCTAATTTTCGAAAATGGCAACTGTAATATTTTAAACATTATTTGATCATTGCATTATATATTATATAAACATTATTATATTATCTAATGTATGTATAATAATAATGAAACAATAATAATAGTTCATTCTGTATTAAATTTTCACTCCAATAAATGTTTTTGTTTCTAATCTGATATAAGGTACATTACTTTATGTGCGGCCAGAGATTAAATGTTTTCGAAGTGGCCCGCAAGGTCATTTGGGTTGGGCACCCCTGATTTAAAAGTATTAATTGCTCCCATCTGAGCATATAAGAAATATATATTTCTATCAGATTTACTTGAAAAATTATTTTTTCTTTTTTGTGTTTTTGCGTCAGAAGAGGGGTAGTTTTCTTATCATTCATCCTATGTATTCTGCGTGCTATATTTCAAACAATAGCATGCATAATATACAGGAGGCATGTACGCTATATTCGCTCATTTTTTCCATCTTATCTGAAGTGCAAGTTGTCAGATGTGTTATTATTCTCATACTGTGTGCATCATTAAATCATAATATCCAAACCGAAAGCTAACTCATGTGCTCTATTTGTTAATAAATAGATTGGCATTGAAAACGCTCAAAAGGAATAATTCACTATCAATCAGAATTACCAGACTTCACATAAAGAGCTACAAAATCGTTCTGATAAATGAATTATTTAAATACAGTCCCATTCATTACGCATTTAAATCTCAAGTTCGTCATCCATGACAGAGCACGTGAAATTCTGGGTGTGGTATACCGCTACACGTCATGGAAACGTACAAAATATTTATCCGATTCTTTTTTCTTCTCTCTCCAACATTCTGAACAATAACAACTATTATATCGATCAAATACACTGCGTGTAGAGATGAGAACGATTCGGGAATGGGATAGGATAGTTAAAAAGTTAAATACTGGTGTCGAGTTCAATGAAACCCTATTAATAGGAAATAACGTAGAAATCAGTAATATGCTTTTGTTTCGATTTAAAATAAGCAGCTATGAACAGAAAAAAAATTAAGATAAGAAAGTTATGAATATTTTGTCTTAAGATAAAAATAAATAGCTTGTGTATGGATTGTATTCTGATGTAATAGAGAACAGTAATTAGATCTGAAATGCGTGATGGGTTTGATGCAAGGGTTCTTCCGGTTTGTAACGAGATTTTCGATTCGATGTTTTGTTTTGTTGCTGGAAAAGAGATGTTGTGTTTTCACGACAGCCGAAAACTCATGAAATCGATTACTCTTTATTGAGAATTCACAACAAAAAAATATTCCGTTTTTATCGATTTTTTTTTTATTTTAATAAATTCATATGGAAATGCTAGTAGTTGCGACCTAAATGCAAAATGCTTCAGCTTATAATCACATTCTGAAAAACAGGAATACAATCGATTAAAAAAAACAACAGAAATTTAGATCAAGCTCAGAGTATATTTTATTAAAATATTTTTATTTTTAGTTTTCTAAAAGGACCTCTTTTTTTCACACAATTCCTACTATTAGTTCTCTCTCACCCTTATCTTGTTCAAATTTTCAATGGTTAATAAAATACTTTCTATTCATCCATACATTTTAATACATTTTTTAAAACTTGTAATGGATGACATTTGATGTTAATACAGTTTTTTCAAGTTTTTATTCATTAATTAAATAAAAAAAATGAATGCATAGTAATAAACAAAAATAATAGTCCAACAGCATATATAGAAAGGAAAATCATTCTTTGCCCCCTAGCTTTGGATGAGCGTTAGACTTCAATCCAAAATCTGGGCCGAATCCCATTTGGGATCCCGGGTTCTGAAATGTGATTTCCTTTTTTTGCTATGTTGTTTTATTAGAATAATTGAATTTAATTAATGAATAAATAGTAACAAATAAACAAAAAATAAGCCAACACCACATATAGAAAAGAAAATGGAAAATTGCAAGGAAATCGCTTTCTATTTTGTCAATATTTTGATTCTGTCATGTGTATGTATATATTTATATTAATTGTAACTATTTAATAAAAAGTAACTAAAATAAAATTTTTCTTTGTTGACCTAAGTAGGAGTTGACTTAAGATTTTTTTATATATATTACTTGTTATTACGATTTATAAGACAGTACGATTTTAATGTATATAGAGCATTGTAATGTTAAACAATACATATAATTAATAAAATTTAATTTTAGATTAGAAGATTATGCTAGATTACATTTTTAGAAACACATGAGTAGCCTTTCACACACATTACCCTTTCACACACTCTCTCTCTCTCTCTCTTTCCCGCAGTGTGCTGAAAATTTTTTAACTTTAAACTTGACTAAATCAAAAGGCTAATGAGAATTTTCTCGACGATTTAAAAAACTAACTCTCAGACTTATGATTTAAGAAATGCAGTTCATAAATAGTATAATGTAAAACATTTTTCTTTATTCATGGAGAAATGATTAAGAATAATTTATGCATCACATATACAAAAGAATCTTGTTATTTTATTTTTAGAAGTGTTTTCTTTCAATATTTGTGTGTGTTTTGAAATAATTTGCCTTCTAAGATTTTGATTTCATGGCTGAAAAATAAAACATTTCTAGTTACCTACAAGTTTAAATATTTGCTTATACTAATCAGAGTATTAACAAAAAGTTCAATTTAAATAATAGTAAACGTAATTAAAGTCAGTTTAAATCAATCT
Organism: Trichonephila inaurata madagascariensis; assembly: GCA_019973955.1. Lineage (NCBI taxonomy): Eukaryota > Metazoa > Arthropoda > Arachnida > Araneae > Nephilidae > Trichonephila > Trichonephila inaurata. The sequence goes on from BMAV01015491.1 coordinate 30,120, forward strand.
AGGTTTTATTTCTGACAACATTTCCCCAAAAAAAATTTTTGTATTTATAAAAAACAAAAAAACCAGCAACTCAGGAAAAAAAATTCGCCCCGAAGAAAAAAAAAAATTACTATACAAAAAATTTTTAAACAGGAAAAGTTTTGTTTTGTTTTTGTTTTGCTTCTCTATAGAGAATTAATTGATATGAATGAAGTTGAAACTGAAGTAAATTTTTCCTACCATACTTCTCGTAAAATTTTGAAATTAGAAATAAATATAAAAAGTTTTTTTTTTATTTCAATTATAATTTAATGATTTTTAATATTAATTGTTAATTTTTTTAAAATTTATTATCAAGTTTTAATTTTTTAAATTTTTATTATCAATTTTTAATTTTAACATTTACAAAATTTAACCCTTTTAATTAAAATTAAACATTATTTTTTGTTGAGAGTATTATGATTTCAACAAATGTTAACAATTAAGAATAATCTATTCAAAAACAATCGTAGTTTCATCCGCAAGATATGGAAACTAGTAAAGTTCTCTTTTATATCAGAAATATATTTTTTTTAAATTAGAGTAAAAATTTATAATTGTGGATAAAGATCACACGTCAAAATTTTTAGATTTTGGTAAAAACTGAAATTCAGGTTTAATGAATCTAAAAAGTGTCTATAATATTATGAATTAAAAATTTTGGTGGTGCCAATAAAATATTTATTAGTTCCCTCTCCATAAGTCATTGTATGTAAACTACTGATTAAAAATCAGCGTTTCTCAAACTGTGGGGTGTGCCCCCTAGGGGGCGTGATAACTGTACGAGGGGGACGCGAGCTTAATGTAAAGTCAAAAATAAAGGATTATTTAAGAAAATTATTAATTTATGGAAGGTAAACAAAAAAAAATACATTCTGACATAATAAAAATGAAAAAACATTTAAATGATATAATATAATAATTGTTTAGTATACTACCAATGTATTTTCATTTAAATTTTAAAAATCAATTACGAACAAGTTTAATAGTTACCAGTGACTTTATGGGCATGTTATAAAATTATATTCAGAATTTAATACTTATCTTGATATTTTGTACGGTTTATAATTAATGCCTTAACTGCCGATTAAACGTTACGCGATTTGCTCCCCAATGCCACCGTTTTTCTCCATAGGCTCTAATATGTTTTTTTTGGGGAGGGGGAAGAAGAATAAATGAATAAAGAAATTCTTCACAAACACTGTCAAGGTCCTTTTATTGCATTCCAAAAGCTTCGGAATAATATTATCGATAGCAGTGCACAGAAAAGATCGTACTTCGGAAAGACGTATATATAAGTCCGGGGCAATTATCGCTTTGGTTAAGAGAGACGTTTATCTACGTCGGTGGTACTTAAGTGGTTAATGCCGTGCTGTAGCTTTAGTGTCAAAGTATAGTATTATTGAATTCAATACATTATTAACGTGTGGAGGAGGAAGGGGTGAGATGAAAATTATGATTGAATATTGGGTCACAAATAGTGAAAGTTTGAGAGGCACTGGATTAAAACCCCTGATTCAATCAGAAAGGGAATTTGTCTGGAGATGTATTCCCAGCAGTTATAATGTTCCTAGCGATGAGCAGATAGATGCACTCGCTAAAGATGGTTACGGTTTTGATCAACCTGATATTCATATTCCTTTTAGAAGCATTAAAAGAATTATTAGAAAGCAAGTCCATAAAGTCAGATTCTGACATTACGGGGATATTACCACTGGGAAGAATTGGTCTTCTCTTAAATATACAGATTTATGTTTTTTAGTCAAAAATTTATTGGTGTTGCTTGTTTCAAATTTATTTTTGAACACTATTACTTATAGGCTCACTCATTTAGATCTGAACTTGTTGACTTCCCTGATTGTGTGTTGTGTTCTTATGTTCAAATAACTAGGGAAAAAGGGATCTTTTTCCTTGACCTGTTTTGAAGAAGGTCCTCTCCACGAACACACGTCTGAGGAATTCTACTTCAAAATCTACTAGGTCAATTTCTTTTATTTATTGGACTGCTAAGCACCGTGTGCTCGAAGGAGCAATGAGCGGGCATAATTTAAAGAAAAAAATCACTGTGAATACGATTAGAACTATTTTTTTCATGTTACTGCATCATGCCAATATACGGTAATGTAGTACATCTTAGTACTTCATTTGACAAAATATATAAACATTAAATGACAAATAAATTACATTACATTAAAACAAACATTTAAGAACAAATAAAACATCATTGCATATTACTGTACAATGCATCTACAAAATTCATTGTGTAATGCAACACTAAATTATTTCAATTGTTTTCTCACGTTATTTGAATTTTTATCAATAATATAATAAGGATGGAAGGCAAGCCGATCCGAAAGAAAAATACGAATAACTCTGTGAATACAAAAAAAAATATCTGTTATTAACAATGCTTTTATTTTTAATGTTTTGTTATAGAAATGTAAGGATCACCTTCACCTGGCAACAGGTCGAACCATACACAGATCTGGCGGGGCCCACTAAAACAGAGGAGGACCCCCCGCACGACGGGAGCCCAGACCGGACGAGACCGAACCGGGGAGGAGGCGGTAGGGGAAAAAAACCGAAGGGGAGAAAAACGGGGTCGGAGGAAGAAAGACGGCTGGACGATGGATTGAATCTTGTCCCTCTTAATATTTTCTTCTTTTTTTGAAGTGTCCCATGAAGGAAATAAAACAGAGGGACAAAATTCTGACTATAATTATTTTTTTTCACAATTCGAACACGACCCGATCCGAAAAGAACCCACAAGTTTACATAGCACTTCATACTTCTTGGAAAGATTTCTATTGGGAGAAAGAGAGTGATAGAGACTTAATCTTTTAAATATTATCCACTTTTAAAAGCCAAATATTATATGTTTGAATTAAAAGTTGAAATAGAAACTACATAACATGGTAATTTCAGTTGATAAATTTAATGTAACATATTTGAAAAAAATGGGAAGATTACGCAATTCTATGCATACACCTCAAATTATTATACTTTTTTTTAAACTCTATGAAGCATATGCTAAGCATCTGATAGAAAATTGGGGGAATTTATTTAAATAAACTTTAACAAATATGTAAGAGTATTAGAAAGACCAGGCTAGCAATCAAAATTGAATGCATATAATAACTATTAAGAATATATATATGTCAATGAAAACGAAACTGTTTATTTTCTTCCCTCTTTAAAGTCCCAAAAAAAGTATAAATTCTCAAAATGAACGCGTGGTTTTGAACATCCTCTTCAATAAAAGATATCTTTTAAAAAAGTAAAGGAAAGAAGTATAATTTTTGATAAAGTATTAGTTTTCACTTTTTAGTTTGTTTAATCATTTTTATCGCTATAGAATTTCATTTGACATATCTAAATTAGGGGTACTTAACCTTTTTTCCTGCCGGGCCGCATACATATGATAGACATTTCACGAGGGCCGCAACATAAGGATTAATGAAAAAAACATTATCAGACCAAGGTAATATTGAACACTCAAATGGTGGAAAATGTTCAAAATATTAAAACTCATTTTTAGCTTTTAATATTATGTTAATCTCTATCAAACACAAACAAAAACGTTTTTTCGGTTTTATGTATTTTTTAATTATTTGTGTGTGCTTTGTGTATTTTTTAGTTTCAGTTCCCTTTCATACATAAAAAGCTCTTAGTTTACATTCTACTGTCATACAAACAAAGTTGACATCATTTTTATTTCAAATATTAATTTATCAAGTGCAGAGTGGCAGCAAAGAGGAGTTTTGACTAAACCAAACTAAAATCAGTATTATCTGTTTATAATTAAAACACAGTTTTACTCATAAAATAGTCACTACTCCAGTTCAGTTTGCTATTTCACTGTTATTTGTTGTTACGAATCTCGTTACAGTTACAAATGGGAAAAAAAATCCTTGCGTTTTGTACCCGTACGACAACAACAAAATTGGTAGATCGGATTGCTTGATTGATAGAATTTCCCTCTACATTTCTAATAAATTGTTTTTAAATAATTGAATTTTTAATTGCAATGAGCCGTAGCGGGCCACTCAAGAATGCCCGGTGGGCCACATGCGACCCGTGGGTTGAGTATCTCTGATCTAGATTGTAATCAAATACTTATTTAAAAGTACCCTGACACAAAAAAGACGTTATATTTTTGTATTCCTTTTATTTTATTTGTTACAAAATACTCTGATCTTTTTTCTGGATGTAATTTCCTGTGTATTGTATGTGAAGTAGTTTCAATTTCGTACATATATATGCACAATCAGCACTTAAACTATCCAAATGTCAGACATTTAAATTGATCTTTCCAGAAATATTCGCATCGTTCAAGAGGTAAATTTTCATAACCATCAGAAATTCTCATAATTAAATTAATATTGTTTCATTTGTTGACATACAGTTCTCTAAAACTCGTGTCACCCATAGTGATTTTTCTAATTCTCATCACATTTGAACAATATCAATATCCATGTTAATGGTTCTGAGACATTTAAATTGGAATCTAAATTGGTTAATTTATTAGTTCAAATAACATAACTAAAATAAGAAGTTAATAAATTAATGTTAGAACTTTCTCATTGTGGATGTCAGTCTTATTCATGTATCTAATTTCTTACCATAAAATGGGACAAAATTTGAGTGTCAGAAAATTTTGCTTAAAAATTTTTCAATTTAAGATTTTAAAAAATAATTATATCAATGTTAAAAAATACAGTGTCTCAAGTATTTCTATAAAACGATAAAAGAATTCTACTTAACTCCTTTTAAAATGTTTTATACCAATTAATAAATTTTTTATTTTGCAATTTTAAAAAAAAAGAAAATATTACTTACTATTCAATTGAAAAAATTTTTACAAAACTTTTAACTGTTCAACTCTGACAAAAAAATAAATTGTTTGATTCTCCAAAAAACTAATAAATTCAAAGTTTAATTAAAATTTTTTTTTAAAACCCAAAGGGGAAAGGGAAAATTTGGGGGATTTTTGTTTTTTTTGCTATTTTTTTTTCAGTAAGAAAAAAAAAGTCTTTTTTTACCTCCCTAACTATCTTTTTTTTTTGCCCTGTTTGGGGCCCAATTTGATTATTCTTGTGAGTTAAATTAAAAGCTTTGAGAATACTTTTTTTCTTTATGAAGAATACGCATGAACTTAGGTAAAAAAAAAGAATTAATAATCATTTTTAAAAAGAAATCCCTTTCTGAAGCAGTTTTCATGTTATTAAATTATTAGGAAAAATTTTATTAGTACAACAAACAAAAAAAAGATATTTTAATTTCATCTGAGTTTACAAAAAGCAAAACTCTCATTAAATTTTATACTAAAAATACTATTATCGAATAATTTAAAATATTTTAATTTTAAATGAGCGTCTTTCATAAAAAAAAATTTTAAATACTAATCAATAGCTAATGTTTAAGTTATGCAAGTAGACTATAATTTTTATCAATTTATCGTACGTTATTATAATTTTTCAATAACGAACACAATATATTTCTTTATTAACCTAGTTTAGAAACGTGGCCTATTTTGTATGAACTCAATAGTGTCAAATTTACAGATTTTCGATGGTTGTGATATGTTGAACAACACAGAAGGCAAATGCCGTATGCCCCCCTTCGTGATTTTCCAAAAAAATTTCCCCTTTACCGAACTAAAAATTTTAACCGGGTTTGGGAATTTTGATTAACCTCGAGACTGATATTTATAAAAAGGTCGTCTTTCCCCATTTTTTGAGAATGCACGCGATTTCCCCAGCCCCCACAGCAGTTTTAAAATTTTACTACATTCTTTTTTATGCTGGAACATAACTTTTCACTCTCGTGGTGTCTTTTTTTTAAACTTGATGTATTGAAAGATTTCTCTTAACTTGAGAACGGTAGCGCTAAATAGTAGGAACATAGAGAGATCGTTCCATTGAATAAACGAGAAAAAAAGTTTTTAAAGGGGTTGGAAAATAAAACCCATCTTTCATTCAAAAAAAGAAATTATACGGGTTTTGATAAATTTTTAAAGAAAAATTTAAAAGTTTTAAAAAGTAATGACTCATTTTTGAATCAAAAGCTTATTTTGAATTGTAATTACATTCGGCAAATACGATATACAGAAGGGAAATTATACGTTTAAAGAAATACAAATTAGTAAAATGATATACAAAAAAAAGACGAGTTATTTTTCAACATTCTAAATATTTAGTTTTTTATTTATTGTTGGGATTTTTTAAAAATTCAGGGGATAAAAATCACCCGTCAGGATCCAATAATTTAAATTTCTTAAAATACCGATACGCCGGCCGTGATTTTTAAAAACAATAAAAAGGATAATTTATATTTAGTGTCCTTTGATTAAAATACGTGCATAAAATTGTTTTTTGAACATTTTGACAAAAAAAATTTTTTAAATACAATATTTTTTGGGAAAAAAAATTTAAATTAGAATAATCTTTTTAAAGTTTTGGAAAAAAGTTTTATTATAATTTAAAATTTTTGCCCTTGATATACTCAGAATCTTTACAGAGGCTCAACTAGAATGTTTGAAAAATTCACATTATTTTCAGAGTTACTACCAATTTCAATATAACTTTTGGGATTTTTTTTTAAAAATGCCCCCTGTTGTGTAAAAATTTGGGTAAAACCCCACTTCTAAGTTTTTTATATTTCAAAAAATTTTAGTTGGCCTCTGTACAGAGGTCCCGAGGGTATATACAGGCAAAAAAATTATTATAATGGAAGCCCTTTTTCACCGGGGAACATTTGAAAAAAGGGTTTTTTTAGTTAATTTTTCCCCAAAAAAATTTATTTAAAAATTTTTTTCAAAAATTTCCTTTTTCCAATTTTATACATTATTCTAATTAAGTGACACTAAATATCATAAAAATTTTCCATTTATCCTTTTTTTTAAAACACGGTTACAATAGTCTACCTTAACCATGCTCATCATCACTTTTACCTTCAACGAACAGAATCGCGTGTACTCCTCTTCAATTTTCTGTTTTAATCCCCAAATTTGGGTTTTTTCCCCTCCTGTACTCAGTTTAAAGAAAAAAGTCACAAAAAGTAAACCAGATTTTTATTTACAAAAAAAAAACTGAAAAAATTTAATTGTGGAAAAAATCCGGGTTATTAGGTTTATTTTTAAAAAGCTGAGGGTGGTTACGAAAGTTGCACTTTCAAAATGTGGTTAAAAAAAACCGGTACGACTTAAATTTAAAAGGGAAAATACTTGGGAAAAAGGGAAAACGGGATGGCATAAGAAAAATAAATTCCAAAAATGTTTTCAATAGATTTTTGGGCCCAACTGTTGAATCATTTGAAATGATTTTTCCGGGTCCAAAATGATAAAGGCCCTTCCGTAAAATGTATGGGGTTTTTTACACTAACAGTGCCACAATTGTTAAATGACTTGGGAAAACATTTTTTTTTTTCCCTCGAAAAAAATGGACAATCATACACACTGAACTGTACAGTTGGTTTAATATACAACTCATGCCAAAAACGTCGTAATTCTATTCAAAATGTCCCTTTTGTAGCCAGATTTACTTTCACTATCTTTTTTTACAATTTCCATCTATTGGAAAGTATTGGAACCCCTTTTTTCCTTTTTTTGAACTTTTGTAACTTTTCCTATTTACTCCTTCAAGTATTTTCAGTTCAAATTTGAAATCATTCTAATTTGTGGGGTTTTTTTACAGCATTTTAAAATTGAGACTAATTATAATCACATCATGGGCATGAAAAGACCCCTTTTTTTAAAACCCACATTTTTCTTTTCTTTTTCTAGTTTTTAAATTAAAAAAAAAAATTAAGAAGCGTGTCCCCCTTTTTTTCAAACCCAAATTCTACAATAGTTTCCCATTATGTGTTTGATAATTGTTTAATTCGATGTTGAGCAGATTCTCTAAATTACATTATCAATAAACAGTATATTCTTTCTAATAAAAATATTCTAAGAAGTAGTCTCGTACAAAGCGTTCCGTTTCTTAAGGGAGAATACTGTGTACATATATTTTTATGAATCTGTTCGACATCATTTTTATTAAAATGTTGTTTTCTAAAGGAGAGAGAGATAGTAATAGTATGACAATAAAGAGACTTGAAAGATTCATACCGGTGCAAAATAAGTGAACATTATATTGCCATCAAAGCAGATAGTTGTATTAATTGTTATTTAATAGCCATCGCATAAGATGAACCCGAGATTTTTTAGACAGTGAAATGCAGTTTCCTGAATAAATCCAAATTATGATACCTTTTCTTTTTCAGTATAATTTAATCCCCCTCTTTATTTGGGAATGTGTCTTAAATCAAAAAAACTGGCCCGAAGTTCGGGAAAATTCACTTTGTTCTTTCCTAAATATATTGCTATTTTTTATTTATAATTTTATTATGTAGATATGAATAAATGCACTTGCTCCTAATCTAAATTAAAGACTTCTCATATTTAGTCATTTATTTTATTTACTGTGGACTATTCCATATTTGAACCCAGGCCTCGAAATTCTAAGATGGATTAGTAACATTATTATTTTTACAAAACTGTATGTACAGTCACAAAAGAATATATGCACTCAGAAGAGAGCGAACTATTATCACGAAACTAAACATGTATGAGGAGACAAGCAAATTATTGCAAATTCAGAGGCACAGATTGTTGTAGATGTAACATGAAAAGGGTTACAAATAAGTATGTAGTACATCCACTTGTGGCAGCTATAAAAGCCAAAACACGGCGTGGCATCGAATCAATGAGGTCACCCTGACCTCCTGCGGAAGATCATGCCTTAATCTTTGTAACTGGGCAGCTAATTCATCAGTATTCTGGGATGGCTGCAATTGCCTTTCAAGCACGTCGCAGATGTACACTTTTGGAGAGAGATATTATGACCTGGCAGGCCCCAGGTGTACGTCATATCTTTGAAGTCATTGCTGGGAGAGTCTATGGATGTGCGTTATCTTGCCGACAAATGGTACCAGAACAAATGATAACATAGGCAGTACAACTGATGTTAAAATCTTTTAAACCCCATTAAATACGTAATTCTTTTTGAAGGGGCGACCAAAATAATCGGTGTCCCAACAAATTTCCCCCCCAAACCCGTCAAACCCCATTTTAAATCCCCCCCATGCCTCTCCCAACAAATACAGGGTGAGATCAATAGCCGGGTCGCCTCCACACGCATATGCGCTGGTCATCAGCACTGAGATTAAATCGGGATTCCTCGTTGAAGACCACACGCCTCCATTCGGTCACACTTCATTTTCCCCGAGGTCGGTAAAAATCCAATCGACACTACCTATAACGTGGGGTCAATGATAGGCGTCTTAACGGTCGTTGTCTCCTTATACCTGCGACCAGTCTTTTCCGAATGGTTTCCTTTGATACCACCGGATGTCTGAATGGTCGTAAATGGTGTCAAACCGATTCTAGTGACGTTGTTCGTGAAGACGGGGCCACTCTTATGGTTGCATGATCACAACGCTTATTTGTGTTCCTGGGACCCCGGCCCCCTCCCTCGACGGTAGACATCCCTTTGAAAACCATTGTTGAAAACCCCGGTTTCCATTCGCCCGAAGGGTGGAACGATACCCCGTTAAATAACCGTTTTTTGGGCCTACGGGACACCCCCCCTAAAAAGTCCAAAAATTTTTCTCGCTTAATAAGTCGACTTTCCCGCCCCAATACCTTTCCCCGACTTTTTCGAATCCCCGGGCACTAGCAACATTTTTTTTAAACCCCCCCAGCGCGCACTCATATACGCATAACACTCTTACCCTTGTCTCACTCTGTCGAAATGTTAATCATTTGTATATATCTTAATAGACTTCATTTTTGCCGTTTTCATGAGTGATAAAACCCGATTTTTACGGGTTATTAAATTTTTTTTTGTATTTTTTTAAATTTTTTTAAGTATTTTTTTAAAAAAAAAAAACGGCAAAACTTAAAAATTTTTTTCAACCCCTAGATTAATCATCAATGTAGAAGTCCATTTCATGCCTTAGGGAATACAAATCATTCCTGTAGCTTCAGCTTTTCTATTTTTTTAAAAAGTATTTTTTTTTTAAACCCGGAACCCGTAAAAAGCGGGGTTTTGGGGTTTAATTTTAAAAATAAACCCCAAAGTTTTTTCAAAAAAGTTCAAAAGCGAATTAAGGGAAGGAAAAGATACTAATTTTAGAATAGTTTAAAAAAAAATTTCTAAAAAAATTAAAAAAATTGGGTTGTTTTAAATTTTAACAATAAAAAAAAAAAACAACCTTTTTCAGTTAAACAAAAGGGGGTTTTTTTTTTTTTTTTGATCAGAAATTTAGAAAAAATTTATCCTTAAAAATTTTTTTTCGACTGTTTTCTATTCCAAAAAATGAAAAAACTAAGGAAACCCACGCCCTAAAAAAATCCGGGCCGTTTGGGCCCGGGGAAAATTTCCCATCTAGCAGGGGATCGTGAGAAATAATATGGCAGGAAAAAAAACTTTAAACAAGCTCAAACCCCAAAAAAAAACCAAAAAAATAAAAAAAATTTAGCTTTTTTACCCAAAAAAATTTTAAAAAAGCAAAATTTAAAAGAATT
>BMAV01015492.1:0-20011 GCA_019973955.1 Trichonephila inaurata madagascariensis
CAAAAAATTAGATTGTCAGTGGGTACACGGAAATTTTTTCATCGGGGATGAATAAAGTCCCCCCTCTGTATTTTTCCCAAAACGAGCCTAACATATTCTTTAATTTTTTCGTTTTTCGGGAAAAAAAAAATTTAAATTATTAAAATTAAAAACATTAATTAAATTAATTTAAAAAAAAAAATTTAAATTAATAAATAATTAGCAAAAATTAATAAAATTAATTATTAATAACAAATGTTTAAATTTTTTTCGTATGTGTACATAAGATTATAATCAATCAAAAAAATCAAGAGTAGGGGGGTCCAGACCGAAGGACCTCCTTTGTGCCCATCACCCCTTATCTCTTTGGTTCCGACTACGTTCGGTACCGTGTTTTTTCAAAAGATATAAAATGGATACTATTTATATATTTAGGTCATTTAAATTTAAAAATATATAAAATTGTTTTTTATATTAAAAAAAAAAAAATTATTCAAGAAAATTTTTAAAAAAATGAACATAGAATGACCCAAAAAAATATTCTCCTTTTTGTAAAAAAGCTTCATAAAATATTTTGCCTGTATATAGCTCGGCCCTTTGCAGGCTAACTAAAATTTTTTGAAATATATAACTTAGATGTGGGTTTATCCATGTTTTATGACAACAGAGAGGAGAAATTTTAAAAAAAACACCATCATTATTTCAATGGGTTGTAACTCAAAATTTAATTTTTCAAAAATCATATGGATTTTCTGACAGATGCGAGAATACAGGAAATATTTTTATAAAAGGCTTTTTTTAAAAAGGGAGAACATTTTAAAAAAAGGTTATTTAAGTTAATTTTGTAAAATTATTTTTAAAAAAAATTTTTTCTTGTCAAAAAATGTCTTTTTAAAAAAAAATTTTTTACATTATTCTAATCTAAGGACACTAAAAACATAAAATTTTTTCCGTGCCTTTTTTTAAAAACAAAATTCCGAACTGTCGGAAACCTTTAACCACAGGAGACTTTTTGAAAGTTATGGAAATTTTCTACGAAAATTTTATATAAATATATCGGGATCGGCAACCAGTTGCGTGGCCCAAAGTGACACGGGTAAAAATTTTTTTATATATATATATATATATATAGCACCTACACTACTCTCAAATTTTTTATTAATAAATTTATAAATTTTGTAATGAACTTTATTTGACAAACATCTTCAGAATTATGGATTTATGATATTCCGAAAAAAACTGAAAGATATTCTAAAGATAAACTTACGATTTTGAAAAAAATTGATCGTATTTTTGGGGGATTTAATTGTTTGAAGAAAAATACATTTCCCGCCCCGCTTTTGGGTTTTCCCAAAACTAAAAAAAAAAACTTTTTTCTTTGAAAAATATTTAGAGTCCCAATGAAGTTTTTTACAACTGAATCTCAAAAATTTTCAAATTGGAAATCCCCCAAAATTATACGCCGGTTGTGTGAAACAAAAGTGGGGTGGTGAAACGTAGGCTCATATTAAAAAATTTTTTTTTAAAAATTTTTTTAAATATAATGAAGGAAATACTTATATTTTTTATGTCATTTCTTTTTTTTTTTTAATAGTTTAAAAAATGCATAATATATGTACAGTTTTAATTTTTTTTTTATTGTTGTTGAAGAAAGTTATATTTTGTGTTGTTTATTTATATGTTGAGAAATATCTTTAAATGATGCGAAATTAGCATAAAAAAAATTAAAACACCGTATTTAACCCTTTTTCTCTCGTATTAGGGGAATCGAATTGTTTAAGAAAACGCCCTATTGTGTAGGCATGAATTATCCCGGTAGATTGGTTTGTAAAAGCCCAGCAAAAAAGGTTGCTGCTTTCTGAATTATATCTTTAATGCATTTTAACCAAATTTTGTTTTCATATTAAGGGCCCAAATTAAAAATTTTTGACAATATGGTTATCCCGTAGCGCACACAGAAGTTTTGGGGGGCCCGGTCGAAAGTTTACCTTTTTTATCGTGCCCCTTTTTATTTTGTCGATTTGGGGAACAAAAAAGAAAAAATAATTATTGAATAAATAATAGTATTAATTAATAAAATTAATATTAAAAAAAAATAAATATTTAAAAATTTTACATTTATATACTTAAAAAATTAAACACGGGGAAAAATCAAGGGTTTGGGGTCCGGCCCCTAGGACCCCCCCTTTGTGTGCCAATGGTCATTTTAAGGTTTTAGTTTTAGATTTTCTTTTAAAACAGCTTAGAATAAATAAACGTTTTAGAAATATATCTAATTTTTAATTTAAATTTAAACAAGAGTTTAAAATTTCCCAAATCTTTTATATTTCCCGAGTGAAACTAAAGCTGGCAACGCTGCTTTTTGCGGGCAGAAACTCGTTCAGAAATACTTGCATCCTAAATAATAAATCATCTTAAAATAATCAGTTGTCCCAAAATAAATAAATACATATCTTTCCCCCAATTATTTTTTTTTTTTTGTTAAACGAGATGGGGAATTTTTTTTTAAAAAATTTTGAAATTCATATTTAATCAACAAAGCTAAAAAAGTTACATTTAAATTAAAAAAGAAAAAAAAAGACCCCACCAATATGTTTAACAAGTATTCGAATTAATTTAAATGATATAAATTTTTTAAAAATTTTTAAATTTCCATTTTAAAATTATTTTTTGATATTTATCGAAATACGTAAACTTCATCCTTAAAATTTTTTTTTTCGAGATCCACCCCTTTTTTACTAATTATTCATGAAAGAAACTGTCATATCATCATAAAAAGGCGGTGGGAAATTTATTTTTTCTTAATGCAGACTAAAGAAATGTTTTTTTAGTAGTGATATTGCTTTCAACAAAAAACCCCTGAGTTTTTTGGGGGAAAAAAGGGAAATTCTTTCCCAAACCCAAAACCCGAAGCGAAGAAAGAGTATGCAAATTGGCCTTTTAAATACGAAGTTTTAAAGTGAGCGGATGACCTATTGGGAAGTGATTATGCTGCTGAGTTTAAGCGCGTAAACTGAAGTCAAGAAGTAAGCCGTTTTCTAGTGTGAAGCAACCTGCAGAACGATCAAGTCCATGTGGGTACTATTCCCCCCGAGATCAAAAAAAGACATTTAGGATCTGAGAGGTTGTTATTAACCAAGAGAGTAAGGGGATAATTCTGTTATCTATTAGGGAAATGTGTAAAGTTGAGTTAGAATAGGCGGGAATATAGTGATTAAAAATCGCCTTTTTGGTAATTATTGAGTGTTTTTCACCCAGATCCTCTAAATTTTAAAGTAACTATTATCTTTGTATAGTGTTTAAGTTAAGATCTTAATAAAGATATATTAAGATCATGGCAACGCCTGGTTCATCATTCACTCCCACAACCCTAGGTTACGAAGATAACTTAGAAGTATGACATCACCCACGGGCGAATACCTTACATTCTGACGTCTAATTATTAGCAATGAATTGGTAACTTTTGCTGATGTCCTGAAATAAGTGGCGAGCCTCACACATTTGAACAGGATAAATTGAATTATTTGATAAATAACTTAAATATTCCAAGGAGAAATGTTTAGTATTGCAGGATCACGGCTCAAAAGAAATTTGCTTTTGGAATAATATTTTTATGGTATAGATAGAAGTTCAAAAGGGGGGGTGTTAATAAAATATCAGATATAAAGATATGTGATAACTAGGGCAAGGAATATAAACATGAAAGCAGATGATTTTGGTTGGATTTCACAGTACGTACTATTCCAATTTCTACATGAAAAAAAGAATAAAATGTTCATTTAAAGGGAGAAGGACATGGTACATATATATATATATATATTAATCCTTTTTTTTCATATTTCGATTTCAACTGTTTGTTTTTGTCGTTAAAAATTGTTTTCATTACGATTTTATTGAACTGTAATATAGCCATATCTTTAATATTCAATGAAACCTGAAGTATTCAAAAGCACTTGACGCTATTCCTCCCACCTCTTCCTTTTTTGAATTCTTATGAAACTAAGATATTATTTTATTTTAAAATGTCCCAATAAGTCTTCCATTTTCTGAACCAAAAAAATTTCAAGAATCAGTGCGTAAGGTTTAAAATTCTGTCTTATTCCCAATAGTCAAATAATTTTCCCTTCTAAATATACACACAATTTTCTGTAAACAGCTAAATGCGAACTTAAAATTCAAAAATTCAACTTCATTAAAAAGCCTCTAAGTGCTATTTATCTCAACTAGGAAGAATGCAAATAGTTTAAATACGGTTAACTATTTAAAATGAGATAAAATTATTAGCTCTAATTATTTTTTCCCACCTTCAAAATTAATTCGAAGCGTTCGATTATCTTCATCTAAAACTGTTTTATAAATCAGACTTAAAACTCGCTCCCCTTATAAAGTTTTCTTTATTCAATAAGCACTTTTCAAAAATTTGCAGAATCTTTGCAAAATCGTCTCCAACTTTAAAATCCCCACGCACCAAAGCCAAATTTCCCGAAATGCAAAAAAGGGGGCCCCGCAAAAAAATTTGGCTTTGCTAACAAATTTCCCTTCTAAAAGTTCGCGCTTTTGCAAAAAAGAAAACCATTCATTTTTCCCCAAAAACCAGACAGGAGCGGTAAAAATAATGCAATCTACCAAACTAAAATTAAAACCCCCCCTTTCTCTTCGATAACCCAAAATTGAAATGTTTTTTCCCTTTTCCCAAAATCCCCTTTTTCCCCCGGATGGGGCACGAAAATCTTTCATAAAAAGGCTCTTTTAAAAAGCCCCCTCGTAAACCACACACAAACAACCCGACTTAAATGCGTTTTAAAATTTCCAACCGTGCTAGAGCAAAGCCCCCTTTTGTTGTCGCTTTTAGGGGATAGGCAGGCAAAAGAATTAGCTAATTTTTAAAATTCCCGGCTGGGGGAGATCCGCGAGAACACACCAAACCCCGCTAAAATTTCACAGCCAATGAAAGGAAAAGGTTTTGTCTGGAATCTCTCGAAACAGAATAATTTTCGATTTACGAACGAATTGCTTCCCTATTCATCTGAGGGGAAGGGAAGAGGCAGTACCCCATCCCGCATGCGCAGAGCTGCATTCCCAGAGGATGTCTGAGTAAAAGAGAAAGGAATTTTCTCGCATTGCCTTTTGTTAAAAATAAACTGAAGAGTCTCTCTCTCTTTTTTAAAGAAGTATTTTCATAGAAGGCATTTCTCTCTCTCTCTCTCAAGAACATTTTCTCTCTTGCCTTTTGGTTAACGTTTTAGCACCTTTAGAGCTTTCTCTGTGTGTTGGTAAAAGGCAACCACGTGCATTCTGGCTTGAAAGGAAGCCGCCGAATCCTTTGAGAGGGTTCGATTCGGGGCGACACACAATGCGGCAATGGAAGAGTCCGTGCAATAGCAAAGCCGCGGGTGCTCTCTCGCACACAACACTCACTCGATCGCATTGTTGGCCGGAACCTAGACACGACCCTTCGCCCGAAGAGGTTCGATTGTGAATGCGTCATTTAGGTAGGCAAGAAGAATTCAAAAGCTCTGGGACAGCTATTTGAATTCGAACGCTTTCAGAGAATAATTCGAAGAGAGAAATAAAATTTTACGTTCAATTTGTCTTTACGAAAATTCCCATTTCAGGTAATAAAACATCAAACTATTCGGAAATAGATTGGCTGCTATTTTATAATCAAAATAAGCAAGCACTTCTGTTTTAATTTAAAAGTGCATGCCCCGAAATTTTTCCCAGCCTTTCGAATGCGTTACCCCGTTTTTGTTTGCCCCGAGAGATTTTCCGTAACCGTTGTCACCCTTTAAAACCCCTTTGTTTCTGTCCCTTTTCTACTTTTTATGTCACAAAAATTTCCCTTTTTTTAATTCTTTTTCCAAATTTCTTTTCCTGCGGAAAAACAAAAATTTGGGTTTAAAATTTGGAAAACAAATAAAAAACACTATTAATGTTTTTTGAAATAGAATTTGTGAAAGAGAAGAATGACATAGAAGCAGTGGCACAGGGGGGACCTTGGGGTTTGGACAACCCCCCCAAAATTAAATTTTTTTCGTTTGGGTTTTATAACCCTATGCATATATTACTAAAATTTAATTATGTATTCATTATTAAAAAATTTAAAATTTTTTTAAATTATTACTCAGATTTTTATTCAAAAATTTAAAATTTTTAAATCGTTTTTTTCCAAAAATCGATAAAATCAAAAGAAATGTTGGGGGTTTTTTGGAACTTTTTTCCCAAAAATGGTGGACTCAACCCGGGGCCCACCCCCGAAAAATAAGGGTAGCTTCTGCATGGAAGACATATAATCAATGGGACAAGAGAATGTATTGATATTTATGGCTATGTATATGGAAATCTTTTAAACTTTTGCCCTTAACAAATAATTTTTTAAATAAAAAAGGGGTAAAAGCTAACCCCCAAAATTTTTCTGGTTTTTGGGAAACCTCTTTCACATCCCATCCCTTCACTCTTGAAATATCAAAAATTAAAATTGTGAAACTATTTACCTCTATACAGCTATGCTTAATGCACAGTTACCAAAATGAGGGTCGAGCACCCTGTTTCATGTGTCACTCTCCATAGTATGTAATAAAAGAGTTTACATAAGAAAACACTATTCTAGAGGTTGGTTTATATTACAATATTAAAAAACGCATGGGGAAGTTTTTTTAATAGCTTATCTACATTTTTAAAATTTTAAAGGGGGACCCGCCTTTTTCCTGTACTTTAAAAAAACCCACTTTTCAACAGTGGGTTTTTAAAAAGGGGCATATTTTTTTTAATCCAAAAAAAGTATATGTTCTTTTTTGGGTAAAATAAGCAAATATAAAAAATAACATTGATAAAATGTAAGCAAATAACCCTGTCTCTTTAAGTTTTCTATAGTTCTTCGAAAAACACGTTAACAATTTTCCCAAAAAAAGTACTTTTTTTCCCTTTTTTAAATTTAAAAAGGAAAATATATTTTGGGAAATTTTCATTGGGAAATGTCAGATTATTATTGTTTATTTAGTACTTTAAACAACTTACCTATGCAGTTAAACAAACAAAAGTGTGTTTGGGGGTTTTTTAAATTTCCCCTAAAAACATGTAAGGCATTTACCCGTGGGGGATGCCTTTAAATTTTAAAGTTATTTTCCCCTGACCTAGAGATGTGGGAAAAGAAAAAGAAGAACCAGGCGTTGCCATAATCTTTTAAAATTCCCTTTATTAAGATCTTAACTTAAACACTATACAATGATAATATTTATATTTTAACTTAGCGGATCTGAGGTGAAGAAACACACGATACGTATTACCAGATAAGCTCGACCCTGATCACTATATTTAACTTTACAGCTTACTCCTAACCTCTGTATATACACAGTTCCTAGTGGTTAATAGAACGATCCTACCTCTATATCTTGGGTAGCAGCAACTCTCTCGGGTCCTAAATGTAGTTATGGTTTATCTCGTGTGGAATGGTATCCACCTTGACTTGAAAGCACTGGCACGAATAACTGAACTCTTGAATATCGGCTTACTTCAGCTTACGCGCTTAAGCACAAACTAGCATAATCACTACCCAAAGGCCACACTGTTTACGCCAAACTTCTGCTACTTAAAAGGTTCTTAATTTGCATAATCACGCTTCGCTTCTCGATTTGGATGGAAAGAATTTGCCTTTTTCGGCCCCAAGGAACCCAAGAGGACAATTAATGGAAAGCGCGATAAGCCCGTCACAAACATAATTGTTATCCTAATATCTCTCTGAAAAGAAATTGTTACTTTCAAAAGTTTATGTACAGTAAATCTTTAGAGGTTCAAAATTTTCACGTTAACGAGGTATGGAAATTTGGAGAGTAGGGTTTTGATCAGATGCACACATACACACACACACACACAGCTCTTGCTATTTGGCTTGGGTTAAAAACTAAGAGGTCTGTCCCCAATAGCCTTAGCATTGCATTGAAATGAGACATTAATAAAGAATCTATCAAACCAATATTAGAAACTTGCCAATGAGTTTATAGCAGAAAAGTAGCTATATTTTTAGTACATTAAAAGTGTATTTAATGTACTAAATGTTTAAATCCATCATTTAATGTACTGTAATGATCTCACTCAATTCTAGGCTAACTATTTATTTCACAGGAAATTCATCAAAATAACAAGTAAAGGGTATATTCTATTATTACAGTTCACTATCAATTTAGAGTCTCTTTCACTTTCTTCCGTTCCTGGGTTTTCCCAGCCAGGGGGACCGCTGTACTTCGGTTCGTTATCATATCGCTCATGGGACGTCCGAACCGCTCCCTTCAAAGATCCAGTCTTTTTTGCACTCTTCCGTTCCTGGGTTTCCCAGCCAGGAACCGCTGCACTTCGCGGGCTCGTTATCGCTATCGCTCAGGGACGTCCGAACCGCTCCCTTCAAAGATCCCGCTCTTTCCTTTTTTTCCGACCTCTCGCCCGTTTTATAGCATTTCTTTTCCTCGTCATCCACCGCTCATTTCTTTGTCGGCCTCAGTCCTCATCCTCCTGCTGTCGCCTTCCGGTCTCGGCCTCCCTTGATGTCGCACCCCTCTGCCGCGCCAAACACTGTCTCGCTTCCGCCAGTCCGAAAGACGCCAAGGCTGGGTGTACAGTTGAATGTTCTCCGACGTGACGGCGCCTCCGAGTTCTGGGAAAATGGGCACACAATGATAAGGCGCCCCTTTTTGACAGTCCGGTCAGTTGGGCAAAAAGGGTGCCGAAACTCGACCACCCAGCTACGAAATTCCTTCCCAGCAATTTTGGGAACTTCCCGGAATTTTCGCAGCTTCTGTCGGCACGGGATCTGTTGGAAAATAGGGGAAAGAGATATGCTTCGTCACAGTACTAAACATTAAGTGATGGATATCATTTTTAAGAGTAATTTTGCGTTAAAGGTATTATTTTTGGCAAAGGAACGCTGGCATACCCTAAAGATTCAGTTTTCGCAGTAATAACCGTAAGGGAGCTAGTGCATTAAATAGATTGATATGGAACTTTTTAGATCTGTACCTCTTGGTTTTACGTCCTTACATAATATATATAATTTGTCCAACTTTGGTTAAAACTAAATTAATGTAAAGATATTATTCCAAACGCCTGTTTTTCCTCTTTTTAAAAATGAAGATATGAAAAAGTCCATAACCAGTGGAGCACACAAGGGGGGGGGGTCTTAGGGGTCCGAACACCCCCACAGCCCTTGATTTTTTTTTCGATTGGTTATAATCCTACGTATATATTACGTAAAATTTAATTATGTATTTGTTATTAATAATTGATTTTATTAATTAATGCTAATTATTTATTCAATAATTAACTCTGTTTTGTTTTTGTTCCCGAAAATCAACAAAATCAAAAGAATGTGCTGGGTGGCGTAATGGAGCATGATATCAAAATGGTGGACTTTCGACCCTGGACCCTTCCCTTGAAAACTTTTTGTGTGCGCTACTGTCCATAACAATTTTCATTCCACAAATTTTCTGATACGAATTTTACTGAAATTAATCCGCGATCCATTGCCGATTTATGCTCATTTCGGGCCCTGGGCGTAGAAGATCTTAAGTCCCCCACCCTTGGCTCCAGAATATATAACCAGAAAATTTGGTTAAGTCCAGCTTATCCGGGCCCCTAGGCGCCCAATGGATAGACAGGTACTGCCGCGATCAATTACGCAGGAAGACTCAAGAACCATTAAATCAAAGTCTGAAAAACTTTAAAACATTAAATTTATCAACATTAAAATAAACAGTTAATTTCCCAAACCTATATAAACATATTAATCCATAGGTATATAATCCTAACATCTTAAGATACAGTCATAATAATAATCCCTCAATTCTCTTAAATAAACAGATCATATGCATTTATATGTTAGGGGAAGGACATCAGGAAAAGGGAGGGGGACTCCTTTAGAAATCATGATCAAGATTGTCTATTCCGCGGGTAATACCTTCTTATAATATTTAAATAATAATGTTTTACACAAAGTGACATTTTTTTATTGCTTCAAAAAGTACGAACTATTGAAGATGTTTTTTTATTTCTGTGACTCGATGCAGAAACAATCATTGTCAAAATATCATTAAGTTGAAAATTAAACTTCCAAGCTTCGTAAAAACATATACGTAGGTGCTTTGTTTTGGAATTTAGCAATAGTTAAAATTGAAGTATTGTTTTTCTATTTAAAAATCATTTCAACGCTCTTTGCATTAATTCTTCAGCATGTCACAAAATGTGTAACGTGTTTTGTTACTTCTGTTGAAGTTTACGTGTAATCATGCTCATATTCAAGAGTGCTTTCGAGTCCATGTGTGGAAATGAGGAAAACGTTTCTAGAAACTACTTTGAGGAGTGTCTTCCCCATGGTAGTTTTTTACCAGTTAATTATACTTTCATTACTTTAGAATGAATTCTAATACTCACACTGATTCTCTATAAACTTTGTTAAAGGAAAGCAATTCAATACAAAATTCTTTCGCAAATCAAATGTCTAAATGTATGCGCAAATAATGATATAATGTATACTGATCAGTAGCTCACACAGAAGTTTTCCAAGGGAGGACTCCAAAGTTTTCCAGGGTCAAAAAGTCCACCATTCTTGTATCAAACTCCCTTTTTGATTTTGTGGGATTTCGGGGAACAGAAAACAGAAAAAAAACAAATTATTGAATAAAAAATTAGTATTAATTAAAAAAATTAAAACTAAAACAAATATTTAATTAAATTTTACATATTATAAAACTTAAAATTATAATCAATGGGGGAAAAAAAATCAAGGGCTTTTTGGGGGGCCGGGCCCCAGGACACCACCACCATCCCTTTTCACCACTGATACTGATAATGGTATAATATATTATAATAAAAGGCGCACACAAAAATTTTTCAAGGGGAGGAGGAGAGTCCGGGGTCAAAAGTCCACCATTCTGGTATCATACCTCAACACGACGTCAAATGTATTCTTTTGATTTTGTCGATTTTGGGAACAAAAAACAAATTATATTATTGAATTAATAATTAGCATTAATTAATAAAATAATTACAAATACTTAATTAATTTTATGTACTATGTCCATAGAATTATCATCAATCAAAAAAATTCAAGAGGTATGGTGTCCAGATCCGTGGACCCTTTGTGCGCAAACGAATGTATAATGTAATATAATGTACGAGTTATGAAATAATATATAATCATTATAAGTGTAAAAGGGGAAAAAACCAATTTTTAGGGGACATAACTATTTTTTAATGATATGTATAGGCGGAAGTCTAAAGAGCCGCAACCATCTAAGTAAAGAACTGTATGCGGTTCGCGAACTGCGTTTTACCGACTCCTGGTATAGGGGATAGAGTAAGCAAGCACAATGAAAGTAAGTAAACTTGATATAATCCCTCTCTTTTTGAAAAAAAAGTACGGCATTGAAAACAAAACAAAAAACGTTTTTTTTTTTAATTATAACTTTTTACTTTTTAACGAAAAGTAAGAACCCTTAAACTATTAATTTAGGTTTTTGATTGGGAAATAATTTATGACCGCGAGAGCACATTATTTCATTTAAAATCGATTTTTTCCCTTGACGGGGTATCCTAAATGCACCCCGTCAGTTTTCCCAATTCACCATGCTAAAAATAAAGGGCCCCGTGCAAAGAAGATGATTTGGGTGCACAAATGACTTTTTTTCAAAATCATTTTTGTTAATACAAAATTATGAACTACTTCGTGAGAAAATGAAAGCCCCTTTTGGGAAATGTTAAAATTTAGTAAAAAAAAACGTATGCAAAACGTATGTGAAAGTCCTGAAAGTCTATAACTTTTAATTATAGAGATTGAAAAAGTAAAATATAATCTTATTTCCTTACTTCGACATCATATAAACATCACAATAGGAGTTCCTTTTCTTATAGCATTTATTGTTTTATTTATCATAAGTACAGCTCTCCCCTCCCATATCTTATTTTTGGTCAATCGATGTGCATTTAAAACAACAATAACCAAGGTGATTTGCATGTTGTTGCATGAAAAAAAACATACCTTGGTTCGAAATATAATCTGACCCGGATTTAACGAATCCTTTTTTTTAACGAATTTTTCTCTTTCCCCGATTAAAATGAAGACAAAATCCCTATTTAACGAATAATAAACGCCGAATTAACGAATTATTTCAACAAATGAAAAAAAGTTTTTATCAGTTTGTGTGAGAAAGAACTGGACTTTTCTTTCAAACAGCATCCTTTTTGTCCAGAACAGAAAATGATTCTTCTTGAAAGTAACAACTTTCGACGACGAAGGGTTCAGAGTGTTATTTGACTTAAGTGGATGAGTCATGAGTGTAACCTACCGTGTTAGTTTTGAATAGGACAGGAATCTCCTTTCAAATCTCATCCCCCCCCCAAACGCGGGGAATATTTTTTTTGCGTTATAGGATAAAAGGGCTACCTTTTCCTGGAAACCCCAGTTAAAGGAAAACCCTTTTGGGGTTTTTGCCGGAGACAATAAATAACGTTTTTGGGATGCAGAAATTGATAATGAAACTCTTATAAAAACCCTTTTACATTTTAATGTTTTACATTGGTTAAAACTATTAAAAATCCTTATGCAGAAAATGTAAATGACGTAAATTTTCTTTTTCTGCATAAAGTCAAAAAAAATTTTTCGAGTCGGAATCAAAAACGTAGTCAAACATTATAAAAGGCCGGGTTTTTTAAAAATTTTCCCAAATTTACAATTTGGGTGCAATAATTCCCCCTAATAGTATTTTTACCCTGTAGAATAAAAGTGAAAGAATTCTTTCTGTAAAAAATTTCTTTTGTGTAGTTATTTATCGTAAAATTTTCCCAAAAAGGAAAAAAGGGAAAAAAAATTTGTATTTTGTGTTGTTGTTTTTTATGCCACCTAAATTTGATTGCTTTTGATTAAAAGGCCCGAAATTTTCATGGCAAGAGGCTAGATTTATGCCTGTCGGGGCAAACCCTTGAAAAACCATATAGGTGACGGAAAGATTTGGCTCGTTCCCCCCCAATTTTGGGGAAACCCGGGGGGTTTCGGGGCCTCCCACCCCCTTCCCATTCCACCAACCTCACGAGGATTTGCGGTTCAACGGCTTTTTTTAGAAAAAAGTGCCCTCCCTTTTTTATTTTTCCTGCCGACTGGTCAACATTTGACAATTTTACCGGGGCCCCCTTTGAGAGTTGGGAACGTTGATTGTTTATTTTTTGGGCTGTTTTCATTTTTAAAATTTTTTTAAAATTTGGTTACTTTTTAAATATCCTTTCGGGGAATAAAATAATTCCTAAAAATGAAAAAAAAGGATTTCACGGGAAAAAAAGGGATTTCTGTCGAAAGTTGCTCAAATCCGAGAGAAATGTACCACGTTAAATAAAATGGCAATGGTTTTATGTTCTTTAGGCGGCCCAGCACTATTTGATCCACGGACCGGGTGTAACGGAACACTGATTTAGAGTACCCCCATGCCGCGAAGACACTATACATTTACAAACATCCAAAGGCTTTGGGGTTCGAAAACCCAACCCTACGGCCCGCCCTCAGCGTCGCTAACCACTATACCGGATGGACGTCTTTTGACCCCGATATAACGAATAATCCCGATTTAACGAACAAAATGTCCGTTCCCGATGAATTTGTTAAATCGGAGTTGGAATGCATTATCTTTCAAATATCTTTTTCAAAAAATGAATTATCGACAAGCTTATATTCACCATATATGAACCCTCTATCTAAATATCATAAATAAATCGCTCAATCGAGAGAGGAAACAAACGAAAACAAATCTTATTTCATCTTCAAGCACAACACAAACAAATACAGCCCCACACCTTTACCTCACCCCGATCACTTACAAATATCCCTCTATCCCCCCACGTTTCTACTACTACTCCCAACCCCAAAATTCTCCGATATATGGGTTTTTAAACCGTGTCCGATCCGCAAAATCTCTCACTTTAGATCTAAAGGATTTGGTACAATGGCGAATTGTGGTGGTGATGGCTAATTCCCGTTCACGATGAAGTTTCCTGACATCGATTAAGTCCTCTCCGAAACCACGTCCTCATTCAACCTCCCCTCCTTTTTCAAAAAGGGTTTCCCCCTCCTGCCCTTCCCCTTACCCAGGGGGGGATGGTTGGGATGGGAGAGGGGCGTAATCCGGTTGCAGTACAAGACCGATAAACATCTCTGGGTCATTGAAAGCGAGGCATAATTGTGAGGTTTCAGTTGACGGCAAAGTAAACAAGTGCTGATCCCCCTCCGTCTTAAGCGATGTTCCGTGCCCAGTGGGTCCTAATCCGGACCGGTTTAGCCTGGCAGATTGTGACGGATAAGGGTAAAGACGTTTTAAAGCGGATTGCTCCTCTAACATGAAAACGATGTATGCTGTTGTGTTCTGTGATCCTTTGTGGCTCATTCTTTCCCTTCGAAGGTAATACGGATACAGTGATATAATACTTGTGTCCTGTCAAGAATATGTAAATATATCGCTTTAGAAGGTGTTAAGAGAGGAATTTACATTCCTCTCTCAGGTCGGTGGAGTTGTGTGACGCATTTCAACTAACATTATACGACATTTAAAAAATATAGAATCCCCCTCCCCCGGAAAAAATTTTTATGGGTTTTTTAATTTTCTCTTTCTATTAGTTCCCCCTTTCCCATTTTCAATCGTTAAAACTGTTTTTTTTCAATGCTTAAAAATTGGGGCCCAAATCCGGGGAAAATTTTTTTCAGATATAAAAATACTCAAACATTAATATAATATTCTGGCTTTACCGTCCTTAGAGAATCACTCATTTTATCATATTACTCATTTTTTTCCCGGTTGACACATATTTTTTTAATAAAATGTGCCCATTTTTTACCTATACCATAAGTTTAAAAGAGCTATTCCCTTTTTCATGTTAAAAAGGGGGAAAAATAATTTTTTTTATGAAATATTTTGAAATTTTTTTAAAACCAATTTTATTATAAAAAAAAGGCCCTGAGTTACATTTTCACAAATTTTTTGAAAAAATTTAGGCATTTTTTTTAGTTCGAAAATGTGTTCCCGGGTTAAGTTTGGCCCCCTGCATATGGTGAAAACAGCCTTCTTAAATTACTTTTTATTCATCCACCCAAGTTCAAATACAACTTGTAAGGGCTTTTAAGGGTTTAAAATTGTGTGGGTGACACTTGATGTTAATGCAGTTTTTCAAATATTAATTCATTAATCAAATTTGATTAATGAATAAAGAGTAACAAACAAAAATAATAGTACATCGCCATATATAGAAAGGAAAAATCGCTTGTTGTGTCCCTGTAGAGAAATAGACTTCTAATCCAGAGGTCATGGTTTCGAATCCCACCTGGGATAGCCTAATTTCTAAGAATGTGATTCCCTTTTTTTTGTTCTATTTTTTTTAGGGAAAAAATTAATTAAGGAATAAATGGTAAAAAAATCACACAAATAAATTTTAAAACCCCTACAAAAAGGAAAATGGCAAGGGAAAATCGCTTTTTATTTTTTTTTACTTAATAATTTTGATTCTGTCATATGTATATATATATACATTTTTTTTAATTCTAACTATTTAAAAAAAAGGGGGAACTAACAAAAAATTTTTCTTTTTTTTGACCTAGGGTTGGGAAATTTACTTAAATTTTTTATTATTATTATTATTACTTGTTTACAATTAAAGAGTTGTTCTTTTGTAGATGATTTTATTTCAGTTTCTTCGATTCTTTGTTATGCACATATATGCTTTCTGCGCTGCGTCAGTTTTATACATGTAATCTGCATAAGTATAGGGAAAAAGCGACACACTTCCTCATCCATCACGAGATCTCTGGAACTATTAGAACTACAGACTTGAAATATTGTAAACTTACATGCTAATTATACAGCTGCAAGAGCCACTTGGGAAAAATTTGTAAGTTTAGATGGTAGCGTAGTCCCCCGTAAAATTCTTTTTGAAAGAATTTCTCCACGTAATCACTTGCCAGTCCCGTATAGTTGTCCAAGTTATACATTTATTATGCTCTAATACAGTGGCATAGCTAATCCTGAGTAGATTAGCTAAGGGAATCCAGAATAATCTATTATCAAGTGATTTTAATCTTTGCTTGCGCGCCAAATGGGTTGGATGATCTCAACAGAAAAATTTGACGATGTGGAGCTTTTTTAAGAACTAAGGTTGCAGTTAATTCAATATTCCCCTCAAACGGGTAAATAAAAATAATTAAATATCACATGATGTGTTGTCTTGGTGGATTCAGGATCAAAATAAATGAATGAAAAGCATTCTAAGAAGATTGAAACTGAGAATCATTGTACAAACACAAAGACGGATAGATATACACATACCAACCTCTCATATAACGAACTTCTGTATCTTTGAACTTTTTGCGGGAACTAAGGAAATTTATTATTACCTTCGTAAAATAACCTCCAAATAGCGATGTGCATTTTCTATTTATCGAACTTTTTCTCTTGTGATTTGACTTTTCTCGCCCTATTTTTAAAATATTTAAGTTATTCTTTCTTTTAGCACATTTTATGGTGATCAATAGCTTTGAATTGGTTTTACCATGCGCTTAACTCACCTAGAATATATAATGAAATTGCCGTAATTTCTCATGACAAAATTGAGGTAAAATTAGCAGATTTTATCAGTAATTAAATGTAAGGACGTATATGCCTTCAATTAAAATTACTGGTTATAAAACAATGTACGCTTAAAATTACTTGTATGTTTAAAATTATAAATGTCGTTGAAAAATTCATTAATTTTAATAGAAAATTATTTTTTAAAGTTGAAAATACAATACATTCCTGGGCAATGTTTTGATTCCCTTGTTCTCCTTGCAGATTTCTTTTTGATAGGTAAGATATATAAAAGGAATTGAGATATTAAAATTTTCAAAAAAAGGACGAAAAATTACTTTTTTTAAGTAATATATAATATAATTAAAAATTTGTTTTTGAGTAGCCTCAATGTATAAAAAAAAAAAAAAAAAAAAAAAAAAAAAACTGAGTCTGTATTTAATGAATTTTTCCTATAACGAAATTTTTTTCGGGATTTAGCGACTTCGTTAAATAGAAGTCCGACACATAGTATATCCTTACTAATATTATAAACGCGAAAGTTTGTGAGGATGTTTGTCCGTCTTTCACGCAAAAACAACTGAATGGATTTTAGTGAAACGTTACAATAATATAGCTTATACATCAGAATAACACATAGGCTATAATTTATAAAGATATTGCGTGAAGTGTCCAAAATATAACGATAATTGTCAAGTAGGTAGGAAAAAATTCTGCCATCTGCAAAAAAGCCCGCGACAACATATATCTATCTTTTATGTGTGAAGTAAAACTTTGCCTTTTGCTTTGTCTACGCCAGGCGCCAGGAACTGCGAAAGCTTGAATAGGCGGAATGTGAGGCTGATTACAATTTTAACATAAAATAAATACAACAGAAAGTAATATTAATGTTTACACTTCCACAGATATAAATTATTTATACTATTTTAAGCATTAATTACACGAAATTTGTTACAATGTGTTACTTTTGCTGAGCAGAGATCAGCTTAGGAAGGTGTTTTCAAAAATCGACCCACAAGAGAGTTACGGGGAGTTATAGATAAAAAAAAATCCTTTTTATCAGCTATTAGATCTACAGACTTAAAATTCAACAAACAGGTTTTTTATTCAATTCAGCTGAGATATGCAAAAAGCTTTATTTATTTATTTTTTTGTTTAATTTGTAATTCACGTAAAATTAACTCATTAAAAACTTCTTTATCCTTCAATCTGTATTGTTTAATTTTTCGGGACGGGTATAACAGCTAGTGTATGTATAAAACATTACTTCTTAACTGAAAGTTCCTACTGATTTCTGCAGGCAAAAACTAAAAGCTAGCTGGCAATCTTATTTACATTTTCTGCGTCCAAACACAAACCAAGAACCTACATCTATCTTTTTTTTTATTTCCTCGCACAAATATCAACTAACATAGCGTGCAGGCAATCCATATTTCCATTCTAATGAAAGTCCCGACGAATCCCGGACTCGCTCTCCAAATCCAATTCGCGAAGCACCCTGCACTTTGCCCTGGTGTGGTATCAAGTTGCCTCACTCTTTTTTCACAACCTCGGAAACAAGAAACAGTTCGGGAAATCTAATCAAGGGCACACTTTCGCGATCAATTGAGCGATTCCGTGTTCCCCTGTAACCAAAATCACCGCAGGGGTTATTGCGGGGGAAGGATCCGGAACATGCTATTTGTGGCGGTCGAATCACACGAGTCATCAACTTTCATTAACTTGCGGATGGATTTGATTTGTTTGCCCGTCAGATAACAATTTTTTTTCCCTCCCGGTTCTGTCGCTTGCATGTGGGGAATGCTATTAGGAATCCACGACACCGCGAGTAATGGAGAAACCACGCGCTGCAGCAGCCTCGTTAAATATTGACTTTCAAATGGAGACTAATGTTAACACAGCTCATAAAAATTAGGGAGTCCCTTTCTATCGTGCGTGTAGTAGACGCGATTTTTGAAACTGATGTTTACAAATGCACAAAAACAGGTATATGTTTTTATTTTGTTTTCGTTTTGTGGTTGAATTTGTTTGTTTTCTGAGCATTTTCGATTTGTTATTTCAGTTGTGCAGTTACAATGATAAAGTCATGAATAACGAGTATGAAATCTTTGATATAAATGCTACTCCTATGAAAATTTTGTGGAATAAATACCTTATATACAGTAGCGCACACAAGGGAGGGGTCCTGGGGGTCCGGACCCCTTCCCCCCCAAAGCCCTTATTTTTTTCCGATTGATTATAATTCTAAGTATATAGTGCGTAAAATTTAACTAAGTATTTGTTATTAATAATTAATTTTATTAATTAATGCTAATTATTTATTCAATTATTTATTATTCCCGAAAATCGACAAAATCAAAAGGAGCATGATACAAGATTGGTGAACTTTCGACCCCGGACCCCCTGAAAATTCCTGTGTGCACTACTGCTTTATATATATAGACATTCTCAAAAAGGCAATCATGCAGATATTTCAGAGAATTTTTTTTTATCCCCATCTTGATAAAACTCGTATTTTCTTGAGAAATTTCCCGAGTCCTTTTAGAACCTGTATCTCAAGTAGGGGTGGCCAACTCGTGATACACCTTGAATAATTTTGCGGCCTGCGAGATTCATTACAACTTTAGAAAATACCCCTATTTTTTGAAATATTTTTGTTCTTAATGTGTTTTTTTAACAATAAATCCCACAATTGTTTCTATTTTATCACGTTGCTTCTGTTACTGCGATTCTTTTTTTTTTCTTTCTAAAATAAAATTTATTAAACATAAATCGAGCTCAAACTTAACGGACGAAAACCTGCAACAGCAATTACGATGTGCAAATGCAAGCATTGAGATCGACTTGCAAAAACCAAGTGAAAGAGTTGAGAAACCGAATATCTCACTAATTAAGAGGACTTGGTATCCCAAAAATGACCGACCTATCATTTTTTAAATTTTTATTTAATCTTATTCTTCGCATTATTATCTTTCGATTGATATATTTGTGCAAATCGGAAAGTTAGAAATTAAATAAAACCTCATTTGAAAACAAATTAGGCAATTCGAATACGTTCTTTTTTTAAAAAAAGCTAAAAAAGATATGATAAAAAATCTATTTTATAAAGAGAAATAATAAGTATAAAAAAAGAATGTGTAATATATAAAGCAGAATATTTCCGAGGCAATACAATAATGTAATTCTTCTTCTTTGAGAAATGTGTACATGTAAAATTTTTGTAGTAAGGCATATATATTATAATAATTTCATAATTTCAGTTCTTATTCCTGATATGTTTTTCATACAAATGTAATACTTCAATATTATGTGAAGGGAAAAACTAAATTTACTGTCGTGACAGAAAAAAAAATTTTTTTTAAACATTTTTCTTGAATTTTCTTGTGCAATTAATACCTTCTTAAAATTGATCATTTATAAAAATGAGGTTGAAAAAAAGAAAAAAGCAA